>CM056492.1:7103518-7211227 GCA_029783415.1 Anisodus acutangulus
CACCGTAAACATCGCTCCATTTAAGCTCATCACATGCAAATATTAAGCAAAAAAAAAATTATAATGAAATAGAAAGCATATAAATCTCTAGTGGGACTAAAGACTTCTAGAAAGCATAGGACCGAAAGTAAACATACTAAGACCTAAGTAAATGTACTAACATGACTAAACCATATTCCCAACTAATTAATATCGCCTATATAGATCTTTTTTTTCATTTTGTCCTATTTTTTTTGCTAAACCTACATGAATTCCAAGAGATTGTAGGTCTTTCAAGATAACCTTTTTATGTGATTTAAGCTTACCTCGACCCTTTCAAAAACTTCACATACCATGATTTCACAAATCACACCTATGTAACGACGCATCTGGAGGTCGATGTAGGACATGATCAAACCATCTCAAGTGACCTTCTCTTATTTTACCTGCAATGTGTGATACTTGCACCTTCTGCCGAATGTCGACATTTTTAATCTTGTCTGATCTTGTATGACCACACACCCATCTAGCATCCACATCTCTGTGACACTCCCCTGTCACACCTTGGGGAAGTGTTGAACTTGCAAACCAACATTCACTCCCATATAACATTGATGTGTCTTATAATTGTTCTACAGAACCTACCTTTCACTTTAGGGCATAAATTTTGGGACCAACAACACACCCAGTGAAATCCCACAACATGGGTCTTGGGAGGGTAGAGTGTACGTAGACCTTATCTCTACCTTGGTAGGTAGAGCGGTTGTTTTCGAGAAATCCTCAGGCTCAAGACAGAGCATAAGCACAAGCAAAGCAAGAGTAAAGCAAGCAAGGGAAACGGTCAGGAAATTTTAAAGCAGTATGAAAATGCTGGTATCAAAAGCGAATAAATCATGATAGCGCATTTCAAAAAAGTAAGCAGTAACCAGCGCATGTAAATAAGCTAAACAAAGTACACTAAAGAACACATCAACAGAAAACAAGCTACATGAGACTATAAAGCAATACTGTGTCTAATAGTATGATAAGCTAAGCATGCCTACAATAATAACACTACTACTACCAGTTTGCAAGCATAAGTAGGACTACGCTCGACTACCTAACTACTTAATTAGTGTCCTCCACAATCCTCTATCTAATGTCATATCCTCAGTAAGTTGCACCTATGCCATATCCCGTCTAATCACCTCTCCCCAATACTTCTTCGGCCGACCTCTACCCCTCATGAACGCGTCCATAGCCAACCTCTCACACCTCCGAGACCACTCCCACTCTGTCCCGGATATCATCATTTCTAATCCTATCCCTACTTGTATGCCAGCACATCTATCTCAGCATCCTCTTCTCCGCAACTTTCATCTTTTGGATGTGCAAAGTCTTGAATGGCCCAACACTCCACCCCATACATCATAGTCGGTCTAACCAACACCCTATAAAACCTGCCTTTAAGTTTTGGTGGCACTTTTTTGTCGCATAAGACTCCAGATGCGAGCCTCTATTTCATCTACCCTGCACCAATACGATGTGTGACATCGTCATCAATCTCTCCATCCCCTTCGATAATAGACCCAAGGTACTTGAAGCTTACTTTCTTTGGAATGACCTGAGTACCAAGCCTCACCTCCACGTCTGTCTCAAGGTCGCTCCCGTTACTGAACTTGCACTCCAAGTATTCTGGCTTGATCCTACTTAGCATGAACCCTTTAGATTTCAGAGACTGTCACCAAACCTCCAGCTTAACATTCATTCCGTTGTGAATCTCATCAATCAAGACCAGTTGAAAGAAAATTGAGTAGCCGTTTATCAATTTAGGAAGAAAAAAATGATCTATCAATAGTTCAAAACTAGATGGTCAAATTTGACTAGAGGAAAACTATTACATGGAGGGAGTTGCAGCCTATTAACTACTAAATAGATGAAAACAGGTTAAATCATCTAGGAAATGTTGCATCAATTTTCAATAACACAGATAAAGTTAGCGACATTAGTTTGATATACAATATTTTTGAACTGGTAGGTAAGGAGTTTATTAATATAACCAGCCAAACTGGTGCTTGTCAGCTACATAGTCTGATCTCCTACACGAAAACAAAAAGAAGGGATCCCATCAATGCAAAATCCTATTCCTTGTAGTGAGTGTATGAACTCTAAGATACTGCTTCATCCTTCACATCTTGTATGTTACACCAAAAAGCCAAAAAACATAAATTTGTACTTCTTCAACTGTACAGGGTTATCATAACTTCTCACTGATAGATTTCAAGGTGGCAAGGAAAATTACGAGTGCTTGATATTAGATATGGGTAAAATTTATGTATGGTTTGAAAGTTTTAAGATCCAGGGGCTAACCTAATGGAAATCTCCTCTTACTCTTTCAGAAATGATCTAACTAGCGGTGAAAATCTATGTTGCTCGGACTCTCCAAAAAGGTTGGCATACCGGTGTAGGGTCCTCCAAAAATGAACTACTTTTCGAGGATATGACACGCACCCAGCGGCATTTCTGAAGAGTCTGAGCAACATAGGTGAAAATCACACATCAATACATGAAGCACCCACTAGAATGGTGAGTTGGGAAGGAGGAAATACCAAAGGAATAAAGAAAAAAGAAAAAGGGTCTACTTCTCTCGAATTAGAGAGATCTTGTACCATATCAAACACCAGTAAAATCTTCAGGGAATCCCAACTCTTGTGACTAAACATTTCTGCAAAGGAGAAAAGCAAATTTAAGTGGAAAGATAGTTATCCATGCTAAATTGAGCCATCACAACAGGCTGTTTGAGCTTGGTCTGATTGACACTGTAACAATCCGCAAGCTGGATAAGCTGGTATTAGCTCAAGTGCAAACTTGAGCCAATTTCATGATATGTAGTTGAAGCTCAAGCTAACCTTATCAGCTTGCCTAGTGTGACAGGCTGTTTGCTCAGCTAATTATATCCTTTAAAGATGCTGATTTATAGAGTCTTTGAGAGGAAACTGTTGTTTCTCAATAAAAAGATAATCTTACCCATTTCCTAAACAAAGCTCGTATAAAGCAGGCGACATACAGTAGAGATCTTGTATAATTAGCTGAGCAGAACAGACACAGCAGACTTGCTCACACTCCGCTTCTTCTGGCAGGAAGCTTAGCCTTGTTATCAATTTCAAATGTACCAAGCTCAAGCAGTTCAGTTAAATAATCAGTGTGTTTTAATTTGTAAAGATATAGCTAGTGCTATGAAGGTTTAAATAAAAAGTGCAGGCAAAAATGCTCAAAGAATCATAGTATAGTTTATATTAGATGCCTATGTTTTACAAAAAAGTAGTAACATAACGAACTTTCAAAGATACAGACGAAAATACACATATAGATTCCTGTCTTCGGTTCCTTTTCTTTTGGCATACTTTCAACAAGTAAAATACTCCGGTCATCCCAAACTGATCAACCCAGTTGACTTTTCGCATAATTGAAAGAGAAAAGGTTTGAATGAGCTATTGCATCAGAGTTTGAAAATGTGGAAATTGCACAAAAATGTCACATAAAATTCAAGACAGTGTAAAAGTGCTCCCACCGTACTAATTCATGTGAAACAATTTTAAATTTGCATGGCGTTTAAGGTATCAACAACAACATCATTTACACCAGCATTTAATATCAGCTGACTTTATTGACTCAACTTTAAATGATGAGATAAAGGCAACAGCCTCTTATAAAGCATTTACACCCTCTAGTCCTTCAATATTACACCTTGATGGACTCTTAGTCACAAAATGAAGTTCTAAGTGCATAAACAATGATGGCCATGAAAATACTTGCACCGGACACTTTACTACAGATCTTTAATGGGTTTGGTATTAATGGAGAGAAAGAAATCAAAAGACGACCAAGGATACCAACTGAGAGAAGAATTTTCCCATTTAATGAGGTTTCCAATGGTTTTAATAGAGATAGTCCTCAAACTCGCTAAGAATAGTTCAAAAGTTATTTTAAGAGTCATATGTGGTGTGTGGATTTTGCAATAAAATCTTTAGGTTCCCTTTCTCATAAGTGATAATTCCAAAAGGGACCAAATTCTTTTTGTTCAATTAGCAATAATTTCATTCGGAAATTTGGCAATGAAGAAATTACTCATTGATCAGTGTAACATCAATCAACTGACTGCAGGGTTTCTGAATGTAGTGCAAAATTTTCTTTAACCTTATCTTGTCCAAATAACTTCTATTTTTCTCTATAACATTTTCTATAACATAAACATCAATCAACTGACTGCAGGGTTTCTGAATGTAGTGCAAAATTTTCTTTAACCTTATCTTGTCCAAATAACTTCTATTTTTCTCTATAACATTTTCTATAACATAAAAAGCTAAATAGGGAAAAAGAGAACTACCTTATGATGACTTTGAAATGACTCAAATGAAACAAAAACCAAAAGTATTACTCCATCAGTTTCATTCTATGTGTCCTAGTTTGGTTGGGCACAGAGTTTTTGAATCGTGTGATCTTAAACTAAATGCATATAATGTAACGTAATGCCCTTTCAATCTCATGGTCTTAAACATGTCATGTGAAATGTTGGAATTAAAGAGTTACTAAATATAGAAAGTGACATTATTTTTTAAAGAGACAAAAAAGAAGAGTAAGGCACATAAATTGGAACAGATGGAGTACATAACTAGCAGTAAGATATAACCCCCTAATTTGAACACTCAGAACCAAAAAAAATATTGTGCTTGAGCTACAGAAAATGTAGCCTTTTTAAAACGTGAATTCATGCTATCAAATGATAATACATACAACTAACCAAGGCTCTTTGCACTTACCAAACAAAAGGAACAACTTTTCCAACTAACAACCCTTTATTCTAGCTTAATTAATTGATTTTTTTACCTAAAAATGTCAAATATCCATTAAGTAGCACAACTATAAGCAACCCCGGAATATTAACCATCATTTTGGTATCATTTGATTCTTGTGAGGAAGTTTATAAAGTGCTAGAGCTTTTAAGTACCATTGACTACCTACAGGCCTAAAAAATAATCAGCTTATCTACATATCAAGCACAATCTGTGTGCTACTTTTGCTATTCTTAAAATTGCATGTTTACCTTCTAAAGTAAAATAAGAAAAACCTAAAACTACCCGCACCGGTTGTTTGCACCAAACCATTCAATCATGGCATGTGTCATCTATCTAAAATGTGATTCTTAACAATAATTGACTAATACATAAATTTGTGACTAGTGCTCCTTTTAGAGTTTAATTAATAAGTTTCTAATATTATTTTAAAGGCCATTACAGAATTCCATTCTTTATGTGTGTATTTGCCTCATTTGCTTTTTATCTTGATATTGTGTTGTCTTATTTCTCTTTCAAACCTGCATCGATTACTTTCCTTTTGAGCCGAGGGTCTATCAAAAACGGTCTATCAATCCACAAAGGTAGAGGTAAGGTCTACGTACATCCTACCCTCACAGACCCCACTTTGTGATATTACACTGGGTATGTTGTTGTTGCCATTACAGAATTCCAAACAACAGAAATTCCCAGTCACCTAGAACACTACCCACTTAAAAATTCTAAATCATCCCAATCAAATACACCCAGATTGCATTCTAAGAATATTTACACTAGCACAGTTCAAAGATCAAAAAGAAAAAGAAATTTATACCGCAGGAATGTGTGCCACATTGGGCGGCATTGTCACAGTAGCAACCTCGCCATAGTTAATCCCTTGTTGTTGTTGCTGTTGTTTAGAATAATAGGAATACTGGGGTTGGGGTTGCTGCTGTGTGGCATAAGAATCTGACGCCGGTGGAATTGGAACCCCAGGTGGGTGAATCGAACTGGGTTCAGGCTGGTATTGCTGTTGCTGTTGCTGTTGCTGTTGATAGGCATTTGAATAATAATCTTGAGGATAGTACGAGTAATGGTATTGTTGATTGTTGTATTGATATGCATAGTAAGATTGATCATACGCTAGGGTTTGGGATTGAGATTGTTGCGGGTATTGAGCGAGTGTTGATGGGTCGTATGTTTGGATTTGAGATGGGTCGGTAGATTGAGATTGTTGCGGGTATTGAGCGTATGTTGATGGATCATATGCTTGGATTTGAGATGCAGTCTGTTGTGAGTGCTGGTATTGATCCATGGATTTCTTTCTTTCTTCAATTTCACTTCTTCCCTTGCAGATTATGTATAGGGGTTTCAGCCAATTGGATCCCTTTGTGCCATTTCTCTTTTTCTAACAAAATATTAAGGAGATAATAGTCAAAATCACATTTTTAATATTATTTTCTTTTGAGTTTTTTTATTTAAATTATTAGATGTTTGTGTTTTCTATTTAAATTATTATCAATTATTATTAAAACACACTTTAACTAATATCTGATAGTGTGTGGTGTACATTTTTTTTTAATCTACTTCAAGAAATATAAGAATTATGTATATATCAACACTTATGAATATACCACTTTCTTGTGCTAATTTATTACAGAAATTAGGGGAAATAAGTGATGTTCGTTATAAGGAAGTTAATTATGATGAAATTTTATCAATATCATAGTTATACATTTTATTGCTACTATGATTCCAGGTACCAATTAGGAATTATCGAATTGAGACTACTTTATTTTTTCTCTGTTTTTAGCACGAGTGCCCTCATGAATATTAAAGGTGAAGAAAGAGAGAAGGAAAACAGAAAAAGATAAAAAAGGGAAACTTGAAACCTTTCCACAACTAAAGGATAATTCAGGTAGAATATATTAAGTGTTCTAATGGATAGAGAAGGAGAAGGCAGAATGTATGTTCTATACATATGTAGCCAGTGAATTGGCGATCATATTGGTTCCACAAAAACAATGTTGAAGTTGTAATGTTGTGATATTGTCTGTATTTTTTTAATTTTTAATGTGCCATATTCATGATATTAAATAGATGATTCAGAATTTCATGTTCATAGGTGCTCAAATAAATACACCTATCTATGTAGGTCTTGTCTCAGCTACGAGCCGCGACCTACAAGATAAAAAAAACCATATTTCTCAAGAGAAGGAGTCGTCGCTTTACTTTGAGATGGAAGAAGAAGCAACTTCACAAGTTTTTATTTATTGGGTGGGTTGTAGATGATGAGCAAAAGAAAGGACAAAAAAAAACTAAGTCCAGCAATAGGCCAATATAATAGAGTTTTTTTCTTCAAAAAATAGGTACTTTTTTTTATAACAAAAACATATTCATGTTATTTTTCTCATAATTACTCTATACTATGAATGAATCTTGGATTATTGAATATTATTCAACACATGATTAAATAAATTGACCTAAAGAAAAACTTTATAAAAGCATTGTTTCGAAAAAGTATTCGACCCCTTAACGTTGCACTTTTAAGCACCTATCTTTTCTATAAGCCTAATATGCTAGATTCCGGAAAAGTAAAAAGAACTTTAGCAAGAAAGTTTTTTTCTTCTTCATATTTTATATAACACAATTCATTATTAAAGTCACGAGCCACCCTCATTGACATTTGTCATCATAAGTTGCACGTTTCGATTATGCAAGTAGCGCATACTAGCGTTGGACTTTTAAGGAGCATCAAACAAGTGGGCAATGTGAAAGGAAATGATCATTGGGGAGATGTTATATTGCATGTTCTAAGAGTGCCAAAGCAATTTGGAAAGATCTTGAGGTAGGTCTAAAGGTTTAGCTTATGTGAGGTCCATATTCGTGCCACAAATATAATACTATATGTTCTTGAGTTATAAGTGAAATCTTTGGGATTTTGGGTTTAAAGACTTGTTGCTAAGATGTTGAGGAATATGTTTATCAAGTTTTGTGTATTTTGAAATCGTTCACCGATGGGTTTGATTAAGTCGATCAAGGAGCAATGGCAATATTGTGTACTCATTTAAAGCTTCAAAGGGCGTCATCCCTTTCCACAAATATGATTATGAGATGGCACTTCATGGAGGCATGAAGGAAGTCAAGACTGGGCCATTAATTAGGACTAAACAATACATTATTTAAGAGTTCAGAGTAGAGATTTATGTTTTACATGATTAGAAGTCAAAACATCTCCTTTACTTGACTTTTCTTTTTAAAGCATGTGTATGTAAATGGTGACTACTCAACCAACCTTCCCCTTGCATGTTATCAGCAAGCCGCACCAAATGAACAACTTTTAGGGACATTATAAAAATGCAACGTAGGCCACTTAAAGAGAATCCAAGGTCCCAATATGAGTTAGGAAACTCTGCAGATGACACACAACTTAAATGCTAGTGTTGGAAGTCCAAAAGTGTCGGAGGTTAGCCATGTGAATTGAATATGTCCTGCGGGCAATCTTCGAGAAAGATAAAGATCCCTGTGCCGATAAGCACTCAAGACACCACTTTTAAAAGCCTCATGTTCTACTTGTGAGCATGACTTGGGCTCGGTGTAGCAAGCAAGAGTTACCTGGCCTACACGTGTGAGGCCCATTGTGCAATCGAAGTATAATATGACGGTGGTAACGTTTAGCAATGTACAAGACATTTGTGGAATCATATGAAAGATACACAAGACATAGGCCAATGGGATTAACGATTTCCCTACTCGGGTAAAGCACAATCCGTGTGCGCCATGACAATCACAATGCAAGTTCTGTTGGAAATTAGCTTTTGGCGGGAGTTGCGACCGACCAACTTTAACGGCTTAAACACTAGTGTTACGTATGTTGGAGAATCCGGTTCTTCACACATGCATGATGTACTAAGTACGTAGATAACCGTAGGGCCAAGAATCGTCAAATTTCATTGAGAAATGAAAGAGATATCGGTTCACGAAGTGAGGTGTTTGAAGCATGAAAAGTGTGGTGTTGTGTTCAATTCTCCCTCATCGGTAGAGGAAGAAAGAATTGTTGTGTATATAAGACTCGAAATTGGTTTGGGGTTTGGGACCCCAAGGGGTATCCCATGTGTTTAAAGGAGGGAGGACCTAGATGTGCTTCGGTTCGAGGAAAGACCACACGCGCGCCGCCGCCGCCCGTCCGGTTCCGGGTTCACGGGTCGTGGGCTGTGGGCCTTCTGATATTATCTTTTTGGGCCAGAGAACTTTTCCAGAAGTACAGTTTGGACCAGAATTCTTTTCAGATGTACAGTTCAGTCCCTGAAGTTTCAAGATGTACAGTTTGGTCCCTGAAGTTTCCAGAAATTCAGAATTTTGGCAGACAGGAACATAAACGTCCAGCACTCAATTCAGCCATTTATTTTGGCTGAATTACTCCTCCTATAATGGCCAAATCCGTTGGTCTTTCACCCTTTAATTTGGTGGCTTTACTACCTCCATAATGGTCATTATTTGGCCAATAATGGCTGTTATGGAGGCAGTCAAACAGTTCCTTCATCACCTATATAAACACCCCTTACACCATTGTTGAGGCACACTTGATATACACGAAAATATACAACCAGAAAATCAGTTCTTCCTATAACTTCCAAGCATCATTTCTTATTCAATATTCTTCACGGTAGCTCTTGAGTTTCCTTTGCTCAATTGTTCCATTGCTGTTTTATCTTGGGAGACGAATTGTCCGGGACGTATAAAGGATACATACGGGGCAATATTGTCTTAAGGACAGAGTGCCACACTCGACTCAGCAAAAATCAAAGTAGTTTCCGGTCTTCTTGTTCAACAAATATTGTAATTTCAATTTTGTTGTTATATTGTAATTTTCAGTTTTCTAGTTGAATTGTAATTTCAATTCTTACATAAGCAGTTACTTGTAATTTCCGTTTCTTGCAATCCTTGTAAACCCAACAACTTAAGACAATATTTTGCTTACGGTAACTGCAATAACATGGCTGGAAATATGACCGATGTTGCTGCTACTGCTGCTGCCTCTCGAGGCAACGCGTTGTCGCTTCCCCATCGCTGCCGCTATCGCCAAGGCGATAACCCCGCCGCTTTCATCACTGCTGCTGCTCTTCGTTTCAAGGCGATAACCGATGCCTTCCCATTGTTGGAGCTCCCCCTCTTCTTCACACCACCATGATCGCCTGAAAAGTTCATGGGATCCGAATTTAAAATATGGCGACAAAGATGCCGTTCTACTTAATGATTATGGGCATGGCCCGGTTCCTTCTGGAAGATCCTCCACAAGTCGGAGATGAAATGGACTCTTCGCTCTTTGAAACGGGTGAAGGGGGCCTTGGTATCCATGTCGTTAACGGCATGAAGATGGTTCGTGATGCGTGGAATCATAAGCGATTTCATGTGCAAGAACTATATCTTGCACTGCTTGGCAGACCCTCTCTACACGGTATATTCTACCGTTGGCACCGCCAAAGAGCTGTGGGAAAAACTGCAAAAGAAGTACAACGCACAAGATGCGGGTACTAAGAAGTTCATCGTTGGAAAATTTCTAAAATTCCAAATGGTGGACAGCAAAACAGTGATGTCCCAAGTCCAGGAATTCCAAATGATTTTACATCACCTGGATTTGGAAGGACTGAAGCCAAACGAGCAGTTTTTGGTTGCATCACTGATTGAAAAGTTACCTCCTTCGTGGAATGAGTTTATGAGTTACTTGAAACTCAAGACAAAGGAGATGACCTTTGAAGAGCTTGTTATCAAACTGCAAATTCAGGAAGATAATAAGAAGACCTTGCCAAAGGGTAGACAACATGCTGAGGCAAAGGCAAATCTGGCTGAGGCCAAAGGGAAAACAAGCAACAAGCGGAAGTTCCACAAAGACGGCAAAGCCCCCGCAGCGGAGACGTTCAGAGATAACTGTCATCACTGTGGGAAACCTGGTCATAGGATCAAGGAATGCCGCAAGCTCAAGACTGAGCAACAACAGAAAGCCAAGTCGAAAGGCAAGGCTCAAGCTAACGTCGTCAAGGACACGCTCCTGGATGACATGATTGAGGATCTCTCGGCCGTGGTGCTAGAAACCAACTTGGTTGAGAATCCGATGCAGTGGTGGGTGGACACAGGTGCAACAAGACACATCTATTCCAACAAAGATGCCTTCTCCACGTACACTCCGGTCTCCGACAAGAAGCTGTTCATGGGCAACAACGCTTCCTCGGACGTGCTAGGGGTTGGAAAGGTGGTCCTGAAGATGACTTCCGGTAAGGAACTCACTCTGAAGGAAGTGATGCACGTCCCATAAATTAGAAGAAATTTAGTTTCTAGACCTTTATTGGTTAATGCTGGTTTTAGGCTAGTGTTTGAATCCAATAAGTTTGTACTCACTAAAAATGGCACATTTGTAGGGAGAGGCTTCGTCTGTGAAGGCCTCTTCAAAGTGAATGCCATGTCTGTATTGCGTCAAGGAAATAAAGTTGAACCTTCTTCTTATTTGCTTGAGTCTTCTAATTTATGGCATCATAGATTATGACACGTTAACTACAAGTCTATTCAAAGGCTGGTAAAGATGGAGTTGTTGCCGTCTATCGACATAAACCCTCAACATAAGTGTGAGGTGTGCGTAGAGGCAAAACTTACTAAGCTTCCTTTTCGATCCGTCGAAAGGAATACCGCTCCTCTAGAACTTATTCACACAGATATATGTGATTTGAAGTTTGCACAAACTAGAGGGGGGAACAAGTACTTTGTGACTTTCATTGACGATAGCATAAGGTATTATTACCTTTACTTGTTGAAAAGTAAGGATGAAGCCTTTGAAGCGTTCCGACGTTACAAAGCAGAAGTTGAGAACCAACTGAGCCTATGGATTAAATCCATTCGTAGCGATAGAGGGGGAGAATATGTAGCGCCTTTTGAGGAATACTGTGCCCAAGAAGGCATTATTCATCAAACGACGGCTCCATACTCACCTCAATCAAACGGTGTGGTGGAACGTAAGAACCGCACATTAAAGGAAATGATGAATGTCTTGCTTATCAATTCCAGTCTTCCCCAAAACATGTGGGGAGAAGCTGTCCTTACCGCTAATACGATTCTTAACAGAGTCTCACATAAGGGTAAGGACAAAACTCCATATGAATCATGGAAGGGAAAGAAACCCACCTACAAATACTTTAAGGTGTGGGGTTGTTTGGCAAAGGTTGAAGTACCCAAGCCAAAGCAGGTCAAGATTGGGCCTAAGACTGTAGATTGCATATTCATCGGATATGCAAATAAAAGTAGTGCTTATCGCTTCTTAGTGAATAAGTCAGATATTTCAGATATCCACCAGGGTACAATAATGGAATCAAGGAATGCACTATTCTTTGAAAGTACCTTTCCTAGAAAGGAAAAAGACATAACCTCTCTCAAATGAAGTTATGCACAAAGCTCTCAAGAATCGGGAGTCCTTGACTGCCCGGATCTGAATAGTTTAGATCTAGCGAATCTCGAGGTGGCTGAACATCCGGAATCTAGTGTTCCAGATTCTCAGAACTTGGAGACTCCAAAGATGGATCTAAGGCGAAGTAAAAGGGCCAGGAAGGATAAATCCTTCGGTCCTGACTTTGTAGCTTATATGGTTAATGATGAACCAAGGACAATTGCTAAGGCGTTGTCAACTCCAGAAGCACCGCTCTGGAAAGAAGCTATTGAGAGTGAAATAAGCTCCATTCTGCATAACCATACTTGGGAGTTGGTTGATCTTCCTCCGGAAAATAAACCGTTGGGGTGTAAGTGGATACTCAAACGAAAATACAAAGCAGATGGGTCGATAGACAAGTACAAAGCCAGGTTGGTAGTCAAGGGCTATCCGCAAACAGAAGGCTTTGACTACTTTGACACATACTCTCCGGTATCCCGGATGACATCCATACGGGTATTCATTGCGATCGCAACTTTGCGTGACCTTGAGATACACCAGATGGATGTTAAGACAGCCTTCCTAAACGGCGATTTGGAAGAAGAAATCTATATGGACCAACCCGAGGGGTACGTGGTTCAAGGGCAAGAGAAGAAAGTCTGTCGACTTATCAAATCTCTGTACGGGCTGAAACAAGCTCCGAAACAATGGCACGAAAAATTTGATAGTACTCTACTATCGAAAGGGTTCGCCATTAATGAGTGTGATAAATGTGTTTACACGAAAGGTGACTCTGACTCATTTGTTATGATATGCTTGTATGTAGACGACATGTTAATCACAGGAAGCAGTCCTAGGGTAATCATAGAGACTAAGAACATGTTGAAACAATGCTTCGACATGAAGGATATGGGTATCGCAGATGTCATCTTAGGGATTAAAATCTCTAAGACGTCTGACGGACTGGTCTTATCTCAGTCCCACTACATCGAGGATGTTTTGAGAAAGTTTGAGATGTTAGACAGTTCACCGATAAAGTCACCAATGGATACAAATCAAAAGCTTGATAAAACTCTTGGTGCACATGTATACCAGGAGCGATATGCACAGGTAATCGGTAGTTTGATGTATATAACAAACTGCACCCGACCTGATATTGCTTACGCAGTCAATAAGTTGGCTAGGTTCACCCGTAATCCGAGTGATAATCACTGGAAGGCGTTGAATCGGGTATTACAATACCGAATATACGTTAAATTACGGCTACTATTCGAGATATCCAAATTGTACTAGAAGCGGTACAAGAATGCAAACCGGATATCCGATATAGAGAACACCAAGTCCATCGGTGGGTATATATTTACAATTGGTGGTGAAATTGTGTCTTGGAAATCCTCTAAGCAAACTTGCATCGCCCGATCCACAATGGAATCAGAGTTTATCGCTTTAGACAAAGCAGGAGAAGAAGCTGAGTGGCTTTATGACTTCTTAGAGGATGTTCCGTGTTGGAACAAACCCGTACCTTCGGTAATGATCCACTGCGACAGTCAGTCGGCTCTAGGAAGGGCACGGAATACTATGTACAATGGCAAGTCTCGTTATATTCGACGGAGGCATAAGACCGTTAGGCAACTGATCACCACGGGTATAATATCCATTGATTACATCAAGTCAAAGGATAATATAGCAGACTCATTGACAAAGGGCCTACTCAAGGATCAGATGGCTTGCATGTCTAGGGGAATGGGCTTAACCCAAAATATAAGGACCAATACAGTGGTAACCCAACCTTACGAACTGGAGATCTCAGTAATTTGGTTCAATGGGAAAACGAAGTTGTAAAGGTTCAGTTGACCGCTTCAGTGGAAGTATGAGCACTTCAGATAGTGATTTCTGAAAAGAAACACCAAATCCAAAGCCGTTCCCGCGATAGACGTTAAGTGCTATCTACAGTATGGGTAAATGCTAAGTTTTCAAAATCTGTAATGATCCTCAACAGTTGAGGTTAGGTTCTTGAGAAACTTTTAATGGTTCCTAACACTTGTGAAGTGGGGTATAGCAGGATACCTTGTAGGAGACCACCTATTTAAGTGCGAGGACGGGCCGCCTCAAAATGAACGCACTTAAGAATCCAAGACGTTGTCCATGGCCAAAACGGACAAAACATTACGAAGAAGAGAGTAAGGGAATTTGTTGTGTTAGTACCATTGACTTGGCTTACACTAAACACTGACGGTTCAAGACATCACGTTCACCGCGCAGTAAGTAAGTCCGATGGTATTCAACTATGGAAGGTTCAAAGCTGATGCTACCTCTCCTTATGCAACATCGGTCCGCTGAAATATTGCTGGAAATGAAAAGACACCATGTGAGTGCGCCAAAATCTCTTTCAAGAGGGGATTGTTGGAAATTAGCCTTTGGCGGGAGTTGCGACCGACCAACTTTAACGGCTTAAATACTAGTGTTACGTATGTTGGAGAATCCGGTTCTTCACACATGCATGATGTACTAAGTACGTGGATAACCGTAGGGTCAAGAATCGTCAAATTTCATTGAGAAATGAAAGAGATATTGATTCACGAAGTGAGGTGTTTGAAGCATGGAAAGTGTGGTGTTGTGTTCAATTCTCCCTCATCGGTAGAGGAAGAAAGAATTGTTGTGTATATAAGACTCGAAATTGGTTTGGGGTTTGGGACCCCAAGGGGTATCCCATGTGTTTAAAGGAGGGAGGACCTAGATGTGCTTCGGTTCGAGGAAAGACCACACGCGCGCCGCCCGCCCGTCCGGTCCGGTTCTGGGTTCTCGGGTTCACGGGTTCACGGGTCACAGGTCACGGGTCGTGGGTCGTGGGCTGTGGGCCTTCTGATATTATCTTTTTGGGCCAGAGAACTTTTCCAGAAGTACAGTTTGATCCCAGAAGCTTCAGATGTACAGTTTGGACCAGAATTCTTTCAGATGTACAGTTCGGTCCCTGAAGTTTCAAGATGTACAGTTTGGTCCCTGAAGTTTTCAGAAATTCAGAATTTCGGCAGACAGGAACAGAAACGTCCAGCACTCAATTCAGCCATTTATTTTGGCTGAATTACTCTCCTATAATGGTCAAATCCGTTGGTCTTTCACCCTTTAATTTGGTGGCTTTACTACCTCCATAATGATCATTATTTGGCCAATAATGGTTGTTATGGAGGCAGTCAAACAGTCTCTTCATCACCTATATAAACACCCCTTACACCATTGTTGAGGCACACTTGATATACACGAAAATATACAACCAGAAAATCAGTTCTTCCTATAACTTCCAAGCATCATTTCTTATTCAATATTTTTCACGGTAGCTCTTGAGTTTCCTTTGCTCAATTGTTCCATTGCTGTTTTATCTTGGGAGACGAATTATCCGGGACGTATAAAGGATACATACGGGGCAATATTGTCTTAAGGACAGAGTGCCACACTCGACTCAGCAAAAATCAAAGCAGTTTCCGGTCTTCTTGTTCAACAAATATTGTAATTTCAATTTTGTTGTTATATTGTAATTTTCAGTTTTGTAGTTGAATTGTAATTTCAATTCTTACATAAGCAGTTACTTGTAATTTCCGTTTCTTGCAATCCTTGTAAACCCAACATTCGGCTGTGCGTGCAAGAGCATCACTTAATTAGTGTCAGGTGACGAAATAAGTACATGTTCCTAGCTATCCAATTGGTTGTGCCTGTAGACAAGACCTAACTATGCCTTGACATGAACATGCGACATAGTTGAAGACAAGCCATTGAGGCAAGCTTCACCATAAGCCCAACAGTGTGCCATGAAACATGGGAAAAGAGAAGGTTGGTTTATAATCAATTAAAACTACAGTCAGCGCACTGATAATTTGGGTGTCGCTAATACGAAACATGAGTTGACTCGTGACATAAAGTAAACACTATTGTTTCAAAGGAGATTTCAGAATGTTTCTGTTAGACTAAGCATTGTCTTTTGAGAAGGATGCAAGAATTGAAATTTTCAATACTTTCTCTATTGTTTAATACTTTTCACTTCCAAAAGTCAAATTAATAATTGAGTTCTGACAAACATTTTAAATGCATTCTGTTGCAATTTTTATTAAATATTCAATTGAATAAATATCCAGTTTATACTGGACATACAACCTCTATAATGAACTAATAAGGTATAGTAATTTTAAAACTAAATAAAGTTGGGCAAGAAATGATGGCAATGGTGAGGCATTCGTAAAACATAACCCCCTATTAACTAATTGATGTGTCGTTGTGTATATGAGTCAAGTAGTCCTTATAAAGGCTTTGAATATAATTCAATTATTTTCCTAACAAGAACACTATCAATCACCTATTCTAAATCAAGAATGAAAGAAATCCACAAAAGAATCATGGAAACATCACATTCAAAGATGATATAAAGTAGACAATTGTGGCCTCCAAATTGATATATTTGCCTTTGTAGCTCGTAAATTAACGGAACCAATCCTTGTATACTAATTATTCAAGATATTAATCTATGTATGTAAATTTGAAACAATATAATTTTAGAATCTCACATTAGAAAATGTGGCGAATTCAAGTCACCAAATTTAAGTGTTCCTAAAGTCTCGTAAAAGCTTACTATCCGATTTAATTAAAAAGTAAAATTTACTTAATTGCAAGTGATATCAATTTTATTGCCAACTGAACCAACCATGAGTAGGAGTGCGGCACGCCTTTATTTTTAGTTGCTGACTAAATTTGGGCTAATGAATGGCATGTAATGTGGTTGGACTTTAATTTATAGGTTGGGATCATCTGTATAGTCGTGGTCCTGAACTAACTAAGAATTTTCAAACACTAATATTCATATCATATTTAAGTGGGAACAAAGTTTTTTCGAAGTAACCAGATATATTATAATATATACTAAGCAGAAGTTACATTAGGACATCCCATATCATTCCTACTACTAGAACTTGTGTCACGCAGGACACTTTGGTTACCAACACTGGCTAGCAAATTACCGAATTAGACATAACGTTATTGAAAGAAATAATCTCTTAATTATTTTCATTAATTGAAAAGCTATATATACAAGTTACATATTTTCATAATAGGAGAATTCTATTCCTATTCTACTCCTAAAACCTTATTCTACCATAATTCTAACTATACAATTATGGTAAGTGTACAAGACTAATTAAGGTAATATTTACACTACAATATTACAACAATATACATAACTAATATACACAACCCGTGATGGGCCAACCCAAGATGGGTTTACTGCCTTCGTCCGTGTTGGGATGTTTCCGAAAGCACCCGTGATATACACTATGTATATCAAGTGTATATCACGGGTATATACCTTGCTTAACACCCCCCGCAGTCATAGCGGGCGGTCTTCGAAAGCTGAGACTGTCCCTAAAATCTTTAAAAAGGACCGAGGGAAGACCCTTTATAAAGATGTCTGCAATTTGATATTTTGATGGGACATGACAGAAGCGTACCTGACCCCGAGCAACCTTTTCGCGGACAAAGTGAATGTCCATCTCGATATGCTTAGTGCGTTGGTGCTGAACCGAATTACCAAAAAGGTAGATGACACTAATATTATCGCAATAAACTAAGGTTGCCTTCTGAATAGGACAATGAAGCTCCAAAAGCAAATTACGTAACCAGCATGATTCCGAGACCACATTAGCTACCCCTCGATATTCATCTTCGGCACTTGAGCGGGATAGAGTTGACTGACGCTTCGCTGACCATGAGACTAGGTTGTTGCCAAGGAACACACAATAGCCAGACGTAGACCGTCTGGTGTCGGGACAACCACCCCAATCAGCATCTGTATATGAGACAAGTGTGGCCGTCAAGGAAGGATATAAATGTAAACCATAGTCAAGTGTTCCCTGAATATACCGAATGATGCATTTGAGCGCATTCATGTGCTCAATTCGGGGATCATGCATGAACAAACACACCTGCTGGGCAGCATACGTAATGTCTGATCTCGTAAAGGTAAGATACTGAAGGGCCTCTGCAAGACTGCGATAGCGGGTTGGATCCTCGTAGGGAACGCCAACCGCGGCACTAAGCTTGGGTTTTGTATCAACTGGAGTGGAAGTGGACTTACATGATGACATCATAACCCTCTCGATGATCTCATCTGCATACTTCCGTTGAGACAAGAACAATCCATCGGAATGACGAGTGACGACAATCCCCAAGAAATAACTCAAGGGCCCTAAGTCTTTCATAGCAAACTCAGAGCTGAGAATGGTCATGATAGACTGGCGTAAGGCATTTGTAAAGGCAGTCAATCCACTTACAACAAAATGTAGGCCAATGACGAACCACGACGGTAGATAAATAAGGAATTATCCGACTTACTGTGAGTGAACCCAATAGTCGAAACATAGTTAATAAACCTTGTATACCAGGCCCGTGGAGACTGCTTAAGCCCATATAAGGACTTCTTCAACAAACAGACATGATGAGGATGTTTGGGATCCCTGAATCCCAACGGCTGATGCATATAAACTGTTTCCTTGAGATCACCATGTAGGAAAACATTATTTACATCTAACTGATGAATAGGCTATGTTTTTTAAAGAGCCAAGCTGAGTACAGTGTGAATGGTAGCCGGCTTGACCACCAGACTAAATGTCTCACCACAATCCACCCCAACCTGTTGACTCTTACCATCACCCACAAGCCGCACCTTATGTCGTGCAAACGAACCATCTGAATTTTCCTTGTGAGCAAAAATCCACATAGACCTAATAATATTAATACCAGAAGGACATGGCACTAACTCCCACGTCTTATTATCAATAAGAGCATTATATTCATCGGTCATAGCAATTTTCCAATTTGGGTCATTTAACGCAGACACAAAAGTACGGGGTAAGGGTAATTTAAGAACATTAGAATTTAAATTAAAATGTCTCTTTGGTTTAAAAACACCCAGTTGACTCCGAGTGACCGATCTATGACTGGAGGAGGAAGATGACGGATTTTGGGAATTTTCTGGGCTCGGGATAGATCGCCAAGAGCAGCTGGCCCGCTTGGCCCAAGACGGTAAACAGCATCGATCAGACCAGCCTGCACTGGCTGGACTGGCCCAATCACTGGAACTGATCTAGTGACGGTAGGGTGTGACTGACTCGCGGGGCCAGCGGGCAGTGGGCCCGCTGGAGAATTTTGGGTGCGGGGCATGTCCGAAAAATAGTGAGTAATATATAGGGATATACCATCATCCAAAAATTTATACGAACTAGGCTCGGGAGTATGAACTTTAGTAAATAAAAATTGGGTTTCATAAAAAATTACATGGTGTCGGTAAGCGTGGGTTGCTCAAATTGGAATAAGATGAGAGCATACCTGAATCAGATGTCATATGGGGTAGTGGCCCCGGTGTCCATATACCAATTTGGGTCCGGTGAATTTAAGCCAAGCGTGTGCATTGCGGCTTCGATGTCGGTAGGCGTGGGTGGGTTCCGCTGCGTGATGGGCCTGCGAGGGCCGAGGACCAAGCACCCCTGTTTGCGGTCTCGACCCAGACTGCTGGCTGTAACTGGACCAGGCCGAATTGGGCCTAGACTGCTGTTGGGCTGGCCACTGCCAATTGGGCTGAAACTGTTGCTGGGAGGTAAACTGGCTGGGCCCAAATTGCTGTTGTGGGTCCCACTGCCACTGCATAGGGGCCCACTGTGGGCCCCAGTACTGTTGCTGCTGACCACCGCGAGGACCCCCCACCGCCACTACCATTCTGCCGGCTGCCGCCGCGATTTTTGCCATTATTTTTTCTTATTTCCACCCTTTTTGCTGCCACCGTTGTTGCGGTTTTGGCTCGAGTTGTTGGAACTGGTAGGATACACCGTGGACTCGGTCATCATAACTACGGGACTAGTACCGGTAGCCGCTCGTTTGTCCATGCCTGCTTCTTCTAGTGTAAGTATAGAACGAGCCTGATAAAATTGCGAAAGCGGATTGCTTTGCCGAAGAAGCGTTCCCACACCACTATAGGCCTCGGAGAGGCCGGAAACCATTTGGAGGACCAAACGATCGTTTGAAACCGGCGCGCCAACGTTGTGAAGTTGGTCCGCCAATTCCTTTAATCTTTTGCAATAAGCCGAAACATTATGAAAGTCTTCCGTATTGACATGGAAGAAATCCTGGTCAAGGGTAATGGCTCTAGAATTTTGATTATCTTAGAATATATCACGCAGTCTATCCCAAGTCGCATGTGCCGTAGCGTCAGGCTCAATAATTGTTTGCAAAAGGTCGGTAGATATGGTGGAATATATCCACTGAAGGACGATAGCATCAATAGTCGTCCACAACTTAGGATCATCCTCGTGTTTTGGCACCTCCGTATCCTCAGGAGCTGCGGGGATTATGTGATGGATGACTTGATGCGATCGTGTGTGAATTTTGAACAGTTCGGCCCACGTCGCATATTGGACGTTTTCTATTTCAAGAACAAGAGGGATGTTATTCTTGATGTTAGAAACTGTAAGGGCAAGATGAAACATGTTCCGGGATGTAGACATATTGATAGAACAATATGTGATTGAGGGATTAGGGAGAACTTTTTTGGAAGAAGGGGGTTCTCGTCGGCACGAAACCGAGAGCAAGGTCTCGGATTTGGCAATGGAGAATTTGGGAGAGAAAATAAACCTAGACTTTTGATACCATGAAAGAAATAATCCCTTGATTATTTTCATTAATTGAAAGGCTATATATACAAGTTGCATATTTCCATAATAGGAGAATCTTATTCCTATTCTACTCCTAAAACCTTATTCTATCATAATTCTAACTATACAATTATGGTAAGTGTACAAGATTAATTAAGGTAACCTTTACACTACAATATTACAACAATATACATAACCAATATACACAACCCGTGATGGGCCAACCCGAGATGGGTTTACTGCCTTCGTCCGTGTTGGGTTGTTTCCGAAAGCACCCGTGATATACACTATGTATATCAAGTGTATATCACGGGTATATACCTTGCTTAACAGTTATTAATACCAAAGGTACTGTCCTATACTGCTACATAACAAAAGATGGTGGTCTGGCATGGTTTTGTAAGCGGCTGGTAGTATTTTTAGAGCCCGCTTTAGCTAATAGAGAGCCACCTGGTTTTCTTCACGGAAGTTGTGCCGTACTTGAACTTGCTTCGCCTGGTGTATTAACTATCTGCAAGAAGAAACAATAGAGTCATAAGAGTCATGCCCTTTATGTAAAGCAATAATAACATCCGTGCTATCCGTCTCAATCTCGAGTGGAAACAGCTTCAGGTTCATATGCCAATTGAATGCCTTTTTCCATTGCAAGCAACTCTGCATGGAGAGGAGAGTTAGCATAGCATCGACATGTAAAACCAGATATCCATGGTCCCTTGCTATCGCGGAAAATGCCACCAATTCGCCAATGAACTGTTGTGTGGAGAAAAAGCCATCTATATTCAACTTGGTCCACCCAATCTGTGGTTTATGCCATGAGACATAAATTTTCCTCTTGGCTGGATAAGGAAGTTCTCGGCGTGTTAGCAAGGAATATTCGACTGCATGGGCTAATGGAACATTGGGATTCACTGATAGGGTAAGGTTGTTATTATTATTGTGATTCCTATTGAGCCATATGCCCCATACGATAAAGGGAAACAAGTCTTGTCATGACAAAAAGGTAAGGTGCAAGCTAGGGGCATGGTTACGGATGTAGTCAAGCCAGTGGCCCTGAAAGGAGTGGTGAATGGATACATTGAAAGAGTCCCAAATTCTTATGTTGATAGGACACATAATAAAGATATGCTCAATCGTTTCTAGAGCTGCTCGACAAACTGGACATGTACCATCTACATTCATTCCATTGTGTTGAAGATATGAACGGGCAGGTAGTCTGTTATGATAACATAACCAAAGGAAATATTTGATTTTGCCAGGATAGTTTAGTTGTCAAATCCACTGAAAGCTTCTTGAGGAAGGCATAAGTTGCTCTTGTTGGTGAAAGTTGGGGTAAAGTGTATCCGAAAGGTTAAACAAAAGAAACGCTAAGTCGAAATATGACTCTCTGTCTTTAAGACAAAATTGCCCCGTATAAATACTTTTACGGTATTGGACAATAGTCTCTCAAGATAAAACAACAACTAATCAACTGTACAAAGCAAATACAGATGATTCTAGCGAAGAAAATGAATAAGAACAAATTGCTTGTTTGAGTTTCTGATTCTTTGTTTTCTGTATGTTCTGAACAGAAGAGAAGACTTTGTGTTGTGTGTTTCGTGTTTCATCCTCTGTAATTTGAACAAAACTGTTCAATTTATAAGAGCAGAAAGGGAGGCAAACAATCATGTCTGTTGGTGTCTTCAACATTCTGTTCTGTTGAACAGTCACGCCTGTTGGTGTCTTCAAGAACCGTTGTAACGGTTCCGAAAATTTAAGGGACCAAAATATAAATATTTAACATTTCAGGGACTAAAAGAAAGTTTCGGAAGAAAGCAACAACCCAACAGCCCACAACCCGCTATCCGAGCCCAGACCAGACGAGACGGGCGGGCGGCGGTGTGCGTGTGGGGCTTAGCCCCGAACCCAAGCTCACCTAGGTCCTCTCCCTTCTAAACACATGAGTTATCCCTTGGATCCCAAATCCTTACTCAAACTTAGAGTTTATATATAACATAAACTCTACATCTTCTACCAATGAGGGAGATTTGCCATTTTTTGGCCAAAGACCCTCCATCTTTATATGTCTCAAATACCTTACTTTGTGTATCAACATCTCTTTCATTTCTTAACAAAATTTGACGATACTTGGCACTAACTTCATCTACTCACTTAGTAGATTAGGCATGTGTGAAGAAATGATGTTTTCGACATGTGGGGCCCACGTGTTTAAGTCATTAAATACGGAATAAACTCAATCTCACATTAGTAAATTTTCAATAATCCCCTCTTGAAAGAGAATTGGTGCACACAGGGTGCCAAAGTTCAGCAATTTTTCAGCGGAAAGATATTGCATCAGGAAAGGTAGCTCTCGGCTTTGAACCTTCCTTAGTCGATTACCATCGGATTTACTTACTGCGCGTTGAACGCGATGTCTTGAACCGTCAATGTTTAGTGTAAACCAAGATAATGATATCAACACAATAACTCTCCTTATTCATTTCTTCTTATTGTTTTGTCCATTGTGGCCATGAGCAATGCTTGGATTCTTAAGTGCGTACATTTGAAGCGTCATGTCTTCACACTTAAATATGTGATCTCCTATATGGTATATTGCTCTACCCCACTTGCAAGTGTTAGGAATCATTAAAAGTTTCATAAACTTATCATTTACCCATTATGCAGGTATTACTTAATGTCTATCGCGGGAACAACTTTGGAGTTATCCTTCTTTAAATAATGATAATCCAAAGTGCTCTTACTTCAAGTGAAGCGCTAAATTGAACCTCTATAGTTTAGTTTTTCCATTGAACCAAATTACTGGGATCTCCAGTTAGTAAGGTTGGGTTACCACCATAAAGATTCTTATTGTTTGGATTTTAAGCCCATTCCCCTAGACAGGCAGAATATTTGATCCTTGGGTAGGCATTTAGTTAATGGATACGCTAAGTTATCATTTGATTTACGTAATCAATGGAAATGACACCCGTATTGGCTGTCATAGTGAATCATCACCGAAGGTACGAGTTTATCCCAACAAGGGATATCCTTTAAAAAGTCGTGAAGCCACTCTACTTCTTCTCCTGCTGTTTTATCCAAAGCGATAAACTCCAATTCTATCGTGGACCGGGCAATGCATGTTTGCTTAGAGGATTTCCAAGACACAGCCCGACTACCAATTGTAAAAACATACCCACTGGTGGATTTGGTGTTCTTTATGTCCGATATCCAGTTTGCATCACTGTATCCTTCTAGTACGGCTGAATATCTTGAATAATGTAATCCGTAAGTCAGTGAATATTTCAGATATCATAGTATCCAATTTAGCGCCTTCCAGTGATCATTTCCAGGATTACGAGTGAACCTAGCCAACTTATTGACTGGATAAGCGATGTTGGGTCTGGTGCAGTTTGTAATGTACATTAAACTACCAATGACCTGTGTATATCGCTCATGGGATACGGGTGCACCACATTTTTATCAATTCTATGATTTATATCCATTGGTGACTGCATAGGGGGACTGTCAAATACATCAAATTTTCTCAAAACATCTTCTATGTAATGAGATTGAGATAAGACCAGCCTGTCAGATGTCTTAGAAATCTTAATTCCTAAGATTACATTTGCAATACCCATATCTTTCATGTCAAAACATTGTTTAACATGTTCTTGATTTCCAGGATCAAGTTTAGACTACTTCTGGTGATGAACATGTCATCTACGTAAAGGCATATCATGACAAATGAGTCAGAGTTCCCTTTGATAGAGGTACATTTATCACATTCATTTATGGAGAAATCTTTTGATAATAAAGTATTATCAAACTTTTCATGCCATTGTTTCAAGGCTTGTTTGAGTTCGTACAGAGACTTAACAAGTCGACATACTTTCTTTTCTTGACCTGGAATCACATACCCCTTGGGTTGTTCCATATATATTTTGTCTTCCAACTCTCCGTGTAGGAAGACTGTCTTAACATCTATTTGATGTATCTCAAGGTCACGCAAAGTTGCAATGACTATGAATACCCTTATGGATGTTAATCTAGACACATAGGAGTATGAGTCGAAGTACTCGAGGCCTTCCTTTTGTCTGTAGCCTTTGACTACTAATTTGTCCTTATACTTGTCAATAGTTTCATCTGCTTTGTACTTTCTTTTGAGTATCCACTTACAACCTAAAGGTTTGCTTCCCGGAGGAAGATCAACCATTTCCCAAGTATGGTTCTGCATGATGAAATCTATTTCACTTTCTATAACTTCTTTCCAAAGCGGTGCTTCTGGAGTTGACAATGCTTCTTTAATTGTCCTCGGTTCATTTTCAACCATATAGGTTAGAAAGTCTGGACCAAAGGTTTTATCCTTTTTGACCCTTTTGCTCCGTCTTGGTTCAACCTTTGGAACCCTTAAGTTCTGTAGGTCTGGAACATTAAGTTCCGGATAGTCAGCAACTTCCGAGTCCTGTAGATCTGGAAGGTCTAGTTTCGGATAATAAAAAACTCCAGGGTCTTGTTGACTTTGAGCATTTTGTTCATAACTTCGTTTGCGCGAAATGATTTCTTTTTCCTTTCTAGGAAAGATCTGTTCAAAGAACTCAGCATTCCTTGATTCCATGACCCTACCCTCGTGGATATTAGGTATCTCCGACTTATACAGTAAGAAGCAATAAACACTACTCTTATTTGCATATCCGATGAATATGCTATCTACAGTCTTAGGTCTAATTTTTACCTGTTTTGGTTTAGGTACTTCGACATTTGCCAAACAGCCCCACACTTTCAAATATTTGTAAGTGGGTTTCTTTCCTTTCCATGATTCATATGGAGTTTTATCCTTACGATTATGCGAAACTCTATTGAGAATTGTATTAGTGGTAAGAATCGCTTCGCCCCACATGTTTTGGGCTAAACCAAAATTGATAAGGAGCAGTCGTTTGATGAACAATGCCATATTGAGCACAATATTCTTCAAACGGTGCTACGTATTCTCCCCCTCTATCACTACAAATTGCATTCATCGGTAAGTTTAGTTAATTTTCAACTTCTGTTTTATAACGTTTAAATGCTTCAAATGCTTTATCTTTACTTTTTCAACAAGTAAACATAACAATACCTTGTACTATCATCAATGAAAGTCACAAAGTACTTGTTCCCTCCTCTAGTTTGCACAAACTTTAAATCACATATGTCGGTGTGAATAAGTTCTAGAGGAGCGGTGTTTCTTTCGACAGAATGAAAAGATGATTTGGTTAATTTTGCCTCTACGCACACCTCACATTTATGTTGAGGGTTTATGTCGAAGGAAGGCAACAATTTCAACTTTACTAACTTTTGAATGGATTTGTAGTTAACATGTCCTAATCTATGATGCCATAGATTAGAAAACTCAAGCAAGTAGGTAGAATGCTTTATTTCATTAGATGAACGGATTACAGACATAACATTCATTTTGAAGAGGCTATCACATGCGAAGACTCTTCCTACAAATATATCATTCTTAGTTATTATAAATTTATTGGACTAAAAACTAGTCTAAAACCAGTCTGTACCAATAGTGACCCTGAAACCAAGTTCTTGCGGATGTCAGGGACGTGCATCACTTCCTTCAGAGTAAGCTCTTTACCTGAAGTCATTTTGAGGACAACCTTTTCAACCCCTTGCACTTCAGAGGTAGCGTCGTTGCCCATGAATAACTTTTTGCCCGAGATTGGGGCGTAAGAGGAGAATGCACTTTTGTCTGAGCAGATGTGACGGGTTGCACCCGTTTCTATCCACCATTTCTTTAGATTCTCTACCAGATTAGCCTCCAGCACTACAGCCAAGAAATCCACAATCATGTCGTCAAGGTTCGAATGATCATCATTGTTTTGCACGACGTTAGCCTTGGCCTTGCCTTTGTTCTTGGCTTTTTCCTTCTACTCTCGCTTTAGTTTGCGACAATCTTTGATCATATGGCCAGGCTTTCCACAGTGATAATAGTTTTCTTTGAACTTCTCCATCATTTGGCTTTTGCTGTCTCCCTGGTACTTGCGCTTTTTGTTGGCGTTTCCCCTTGAATCATCCAGATTCACCTTTGCCTCCATTGGCAGTTTTGGCTTAGATATAGCCCTTTTATTGTCCTCTTGTATTTGTAGTTTGACAATAAGATCTTCAAATCCTAATTCCTTTGTCTTCAGTTTGAGATAACTCATGAACTCTTCAGTTTGGGACATCACTGATTTACCATCCACCATTCGAAATTTCAGAAATTTTCTAACGATGAATTTTTTAGTACCCGCATCCTGTGCGCTGTACTTTTTCTCGAGTTTTTCCCACAACTCCTTTGCTGTCTTGACGGTGCAATACACAATATAGAGTGTATCCGACAGACCATTCAGAATGCAGTTTTTGCACATGGAATCACTATGATTCCAGGCATCCAATGTTAACTTCAGGGCATTTGTGACCTGGTTATCGTCACCCACTTCAGTCATTCTGTTAGACTGAGTGTCGATTGCATCCCCACCAGAAGGAGGATTTTCTGTCAGAAAACATGATAGGTTTAACGTAGTAAGATAGAACAACATCTTTTGTTGCCATCTCTTGAAATTGGTACCCATAAATTTTTCTGGGCATTCTCCTTGAAAACTGGCAGGAGTAGGGACAACAACATTCTCTTGAGATATAGCAGTGGAACCAGAAGGGGAAGCAATGTTTGAAATAAACATCTTTCGAACACTTAGAAAACATGATTTTGTCTTAAAATTGTTGGTGAAAGTTGGGGTAAAGTGTATCCGAAAGGTTAAACAAAAGAAACGCTGAGTCGAGAGATGAATCTCTGTCTTTAAGAAAAAATTGCCCCATATAAATGTTTTTACGGTATTGGGAAATAGTCTCCAAGATAAAACAACAACTTTCAACTGTACAAAGCATATAAAGATGATTCTAGCGAAGAAAATGAATAAGAACAGATTGCTTGTTTGAGTTTCTGGTTCTCTGTTTTCTGTATGTTCTGAACAAAAGAGAAGACTTTGTGTTGTGTGTTTCATCCTCTGTAATTTGAACAGACCCGTTGAACAGTCACGCCCGTTGGTGTCTTCAAGAACCGTTGTAACGTTCCGAAAACTTCAGGGACCAAAATATAAATAACCCAAACCCGGACGGGCGGTGGTGCGCGTGTGGGGCTTAGCCCCGAACCCAAACTCACCTAGGTCCTCTCCCTTCTAAACATATGGGTTACCCCTTGAGGTCCCAAACCCTTACTCAAACTTAGAGTTTATATATAAGCATAAACTCTCTATCTTCTGCCAATGAGGGAGATTTGTCATTTTTTGGCCAAAGTCCCTCCATCTTTATATGTCTCAAACACCTTACTTTGTGACCAATATCTCTTTCATTTCTTAACGAAATTTGACGATACTTGGCACTAACATCATCTACTCACTTAGTAGATTAGACATGTGCGAAGAAACGATATTTCCGACATGTGGGGCCCACGTGTTTAAGTCATTAAAGACGGGATAAACTTAATTTACATTAGTAAATTTCCAACAGCTCTATGATTAGGTAGCATGAACTTGTGGTAAATTTTGTAATATGGTTCCTAGGAGCCCAAAAGGGTTTATCCATAGGATATTCCTTGAAGGGGAGAGGCAGTAGGCGAATACTAGCTTCTGTAGATGGAGGTAGACTAAATGATAGCTTAGAGAGATCCCAAGTGTTACCTTTATTCAATTGGGCAAGGGTCAGATGAAGGTGTGATGTTGCTAAGGGTCCTGCTATGCACTGTCTTAGGGGAGGGTGACCCGAAATCCATTTAGAGTGCCAAAGATCTAGGGAAGTATGTTGCCCCGGATACCATATAATATTGCCATTACAGATATTCCAGCCCTTAAGTATAGCTTTCCATATAAAGGATGTACAGGTTTGGCTTCTGGATTTTGCATATTTGTTTCTAATAACAGTTGCCTAAAGGGTTTTAGGATTGGATATGAGCCTCCAAGCTAATGCACTAAGCAAAACTAGGTTTCTAGATTTTGCTTGCCGCAACCCTAGTCCTCCCTCATGTTTAGGTTGTGTGAGAGTCTTCCAGCTAAGGAGATGAAGTTTTTTGCGGATGTCAGTTGTTCTCCATATAAAATTTCTCTGAATGCGATCTATTTGTTGTAGAATTTTAGGGGGAAGAAGAGTATATTGCATACAGTGATTGAGTATAGTGCTTAGGGTTGAATGTACTAGGGTAGCCCTCCCTGCCATGGTAAGAAAGGGAGTATTCCAACCAGCTAATTTCTTCCTCATATTTTCATCTTACAAAATTTCCATGCCAAAAGAGGATAGTTTAGATGAGCTAAACACATACGTATCATCTCTCCCATCCCAAAAATGTTATTTTCTCAAAATATTTAAAGAAACTTGATAATCACGTTGGAATGTAAGTATGTGACAAATTGATAACAAAAGGAAGTTGGGTAATTATATTGTTAAGCTTAGATGATATACATATATATATAGTAGAAGGACATTGATGGAGCCAGAATTTTCACTAAGGGGTCAAAAATATAAAGAAGTAAATCCACGAAGAAGTCAAGAGGGGTCAATATGAAATATATATACATAAAAAAGATATCTATATCTTTAATACCTACCTACACAATGTAATTTTTCAACACCTGGCATCCCTTAACCCCCTTAAGTACATGTGGCTCTGCCACTGCAGAAGGGATGGACTTATAGGACAGGTTGATGAGCTTTTGGACAATTCGATAGGAGCGAACTCCAGAAGCATCAGACCGTCCGTAATGGCTCGTCCCTAGTGCCTTTGAACGAACTGAAAGGCCTTAGTCCTAAAGCGTAGTTGTTTTAGCTTATAAGTTATAACCATAAATATGTGTGATACCTCAAACTCATTAAATTTAAATTTTGAAGCAATTTCTGCATCTTAAAGTTGTAATTTGTTGGCAAAGGGGGAATACATTGTTGGAATTTAAAGTTATAAACACTAAAATATGGGCTTTAAAGATGAACTGTGAATTATCTCTCCTATTTACTACGGCGATGAAAAATCAAATTATCACTATATTTATTCCTTCTTCCTCCAAGTGCAGGAGGAAAATAAAATTTTGAAAAAGTAATTTTTTTCAAGTGATTTTTCTCCCACATTGGTGGTGGAAAGGAACATTTATGTGCTTATATGTAGAAGCACATCTTCTAGCTAATAAAGACTTGAGAAGAGAAGCTCCCCTCGCGCTGTCGTCATCGCTCGGCTATGCTATTCAATGATTTGGATTTGGATATGGTCAAATGATCTGATTAATTGACAATATTTTGGATCAAATTCATTTTTAATTTTTGATATTTAATTTCCTTTTCCTAACGAAATAATCTAAATGTTGTGTGATTACTGTCGTTTGTTGAGTTCACTGAAGTTCTGTAAGTTCCATTACCAGTATTGAAGAATAGAGTTTCGTTCTATCCTGGGAGGAATTAATCCAAATCTTGGACAATTGTGAGGGGATTAAATTTCTTAAGGAAACACAATTTTCTATGGGCTCAAAACTAAAATTTTATTTAACGTTTTCTGATTTTACAGTATACAGTTTGATTACAGGGATACTATACTTAAGGAATTTAATTTTTATATAATTTAGTTTCATCTTATAATTTTTTTGGTTGGAGATTAAAGTCTTCGGATTTCTACTCCATTAATTTACTCGATTTGACTATATAAAAATTCCATTCGATTAAATTTGTGCATTCGATTTGAAGATATAAAAACTTCATCGAGATAATAATTTGTGCATTTGGTTTGAAGAATATAAAACCTTCATCGATTATTAATTATGTTTTATTTTACTGAACAGAAAAAATGGGAGAACCAACTGCTACTGCACATGCTACTGGTTCTGGTCCAACAATTGTTGCCTCATCCAGCCGCACTGCTCTTACGCATGCGGTGGCAGCGGCTGCAAAGTTGGCATTGACTTTAAGAGATGGTAGCAAAGATGTTTTTCTACTTAACGACCTCTCAGTCTCCAAAATTTATTATTGAGGATGGTCCAGTCTTGACAGATGATACTTCGGACAACGAACGTTTTGTCATTACGGAGACATGAAAGCATTCTGACTTTCTTTGCATGAATTATATCCTGAATGGTTTGGATGATGGCTTGTATAGTTTTTATAGTGTCGGTAAATCATATAAAGAATTATGGAATGCTTTGGACAAAAAATACAAGACCGAGGATGCTGGATTGAAGAAATTCGTTGCTGCCAAATTTATAGAATTGAAAATGATTGACAACAATTCTGTCATGTCACATGTCCAGGAATTACAAGTGATTATTCACGATCTTCTTGCGGAAGGAATGATAATTAATGAGGCCTTTCGAGTAGCAGGTTTTATTGAAAGTTACCTCATTTGTGGAGAGACTTTTAAAACTACTTAAAGCACAAAAGTAGGGAGATGAAGTTGGAAGATCTAATTGTTCGTCTTAGAATTGAAGAAGACAATAGATCTGCTGAGTAAAAAGCCAATCGCCACAAGCAATAATGGGAGCAAACATTGTTGAAACTACTCCAACTGATTCGAAGAAGAGGAAAAGGGCTCCCTGACCGAAAAATGTTCCAAGCAAGAAGAAGTTCAAAGAAAACTGCTATAAATATGGCAAGTTTGAACACATGCTTACTGAATGTCGTGCACCAAAGAAAGACAAAGAGGAGAAGAAGAAGGGTCAAGCAAATATAGCAGAAATGAATAAAGATGTGGACAACTTATGTGTCATGCTTTCAGAATGTAACTTGATAGGTAATCCAAGAGAATGGTAGATATATTCTGGTGACACCCACCATATTTGTGCTAACAAAGAGTTTTTTACTTCTTATGTTACCGCTGGACCCGACGAGACAATTTTCATGATGAATTCTGCTACTACAAAGATAGAAGGAACATGCAAGATTGCTTTGAAGATGACATCAAGCAAGATAGTGACGCTGAATAATATCCTTTATGTTCCAGAAATGCGGAAGAATGTAGTCTCAACTTCACTTTTATTCAAGAACAAATTCAAGTGTGTTTTTGTTTCCGATAAGGTTGTAGTTAGCAAAAATGATATGTATGTTGGAAAGGGCTACCTTACAGAGGGACTTTTCAAACTCAATGTAATTTCAATTGATATGCATAAATTTTATGCTTCTTCTTATTTACTTGAGTCAAATAGTTTATAACATGCATGTTTGAGACATGTTAATTATAAAACCTTATGAAAAATGATTAACTTGGAAGTATTGTCTAAATTTAAATGCAATAATGCAAAGTGTCAAGTATGTGTTGAATCTTAGAAGTCGGTTGAAAGGGATTCCAATCCTTTAGACTTAATTCATACATATATTTGTGACATGAAGGCTATACCATCTCGCGGTGGAAAAAGTATTTCATAACTTCTATTGACGATTGCACTCGACATTTCTATATTTATTTACTTAATAGCAAAGATGAAATTATTAACGCATTCAAGCAATGAAAAATAAAGTTGAAACACAACTTAACAAGAAAATAAAAATGAGTAGATGTGATAGGGGTGGCGAATATGAATCTCCTTTTGAGGAAATATGTTTGAAATATGACATTATTCATCAAACAACTGCCCCATATACTCCACAGTCCAATGAAATTGCGGAAATAAAGAATCGAACCTAAAAGAGATGATGAATGTCTTATTGATAAGTTCTGGTTTACCTCAGAACTTGTGGGGGAGGCTATCCTGACAGCTAGTCGAATACTCAACCGAGTACCCCGTAGCAAAACAAAATCTATTCCATATGAAAAATGGAAAGGAAGAAAACTCAACTTGAAATATTTCAAAATGTGGCGTGTTTGGCTAAAGTGCAAGTTCCTTATAAACCCAAAAGGGTAAAAATATGACCAAAAACCATTGAATGTGTTTTCATAGGATATGCTACTAATAGTAAAGCATATCATTTTCTGATTCATAAATCAGAAAATCCCGACATTCATGTTAATACGGTAATTGAATCAGATAATGTTGAATTTTTTGAAAATATTTACTCGTATAAAAAGGAATGTGAGTCATCTCGCGAAAGATCTAAACGACATCGGGAAGAGACAAAGGAAGTTACGCCTGGTGAGGAGAATCCAAGACGTAGAAAACGTGAAAGAACATCTACTTCCTTTGATTATGATTTCTTGACATTCTTAGTGGAGAATGAGCCTCAAACATTTAAGGAAGCGATGTCTTCCTCAGAAGCACAATATTGGAAAGAGACAATCAATAGTGAAATAGAATCCATTTTAAACCACCATACTTGGGAATTGGTTGGAAAGAGGCAATCAATAGTGAAACCGAATTCATTTTAAACACACTGCAAAATAACGGATTTTTTACTCTCTGCAAAAACTATATTTCCTTCCCCTCTTCTGTGCATCAAGTCTTCAAAGAGAAAATCACCAAGTGTCGTGTGATTACTGTCGTTTGTTGAGTTCGCTAAAGTTCTACAATTTCCATTGTCGGTATTGCAAAATAGAGTTTCGTTCTACCCTGGGAGGAAATAATTCAAACTTTGGGAAATTGTGAGGGGATTAATTTTTTTTAAAAAATACAGTTTTCTGTGGGCTCGAAATAACATTTTCTAATTTACAGTATATAGCTTGATTATTGGAATAACATACATGTGAAGAATGCATCATATTTGGCAGTGGGCATTTATTTGGTGTATAATTAGTTTACAGAGAAGGGCATGGAATCCATGGTCTTTTGTAGCGTGAAGCTGAGGAAATGCACATGAAAATTTGAAAAAGAATAGTCGAAGTCCTATCTACATAAATTCCAAACGTAGCTCAAAAGAAGGAAATAATTAAAAGAGAATCAACTATGCAGTGTGTAGAAATATGCAAACAAAGAGGCAGAATTTATCGGTTAAGCTGTTGATGATACGAATACGTATTGCTGTCTAAGTTAATTACTAGTTAAGCTATGTATCTTTCAATATTTCAATTTTCAACTTGATCTTTGACTTTCCTCACCTAAGGTAAGTTATTTTAGGGGTTGCATAGTTTAGATGTCCTCTCTATCATAATCTTTAAAGCTCCTTATTTTAATTTCAATGCATTACTTTGCTCGGCAAGAAAAAAAGCTTGTTTACTCTCTTCTTATAGTCTTATTCTCTGGCCCACACAGAGAAAAGGTCAATTGATTTTTATAGCCCTTTAGAATTTTATTACACACAAAAAATCTCTATTTTTTTGGAGTAATTTCTTTTATTCAAATGTATATACCTATATTTTCCTCCCTTGACAACAGGTTGCAAGTAATTAAAGATTGCTGAATTATTTAAGAAATTGTTTTGGAGGATCGTCGTCAGGATATTAAATTCGGAAAGTTATGAGTGTATACAACATTGAGGCAACTAACTACTTTGGTAATAAGGCATCTGTTTTAGTTCATCAACTAGTTAGGATGACTATTTCGAGTTCAAGGAATGGTATTGTCAAAAACAAAATTAAAGTAGTTGTGCGAGATTCCTTCGCATTTAATAACAAATCTCGAATGTCAATCTTGAAAATGTAAAAATTTATGATAGAAAGTGCTTCCCAGACTATGATGGTACGTCGTACATAGAGTGAGTTTAGATTAATTTGATCAATGAATTGCCAATACGGCCAAACGGTTAAACAAAAAAGATCATATCAATTTTCGGTATATTGCATGTTAAGATAATTATGGACATAATCCATATTTATCTACAATCATATCACGTCATATCACATCATATTATAGTTAAATTAATTATCATATAATTAAAATAATTAGATTAATTATCATATCCTTATTATAGCCTAGATTGATTTTGTATAGTTGCATATATATTGTATACGTGGCATGAAATAAAGGCATGAAATTAATTTTCTTCATGGTATCAAGAGCCAAAAACTAACCCCTCAAAACATTGTCTAGTTCGGCCACCTCTTCCAAACCCTAAAATAAAAAAAACCACCAAAATTTTCTTTTCCCTTGTTTCGGCCTCCTTCAAACCCTAATTAGGGTTAGGGTTCCGCCACCCTCTACTAGCCAAAAACCTCCAATTTTTCTTTCTTTTCTTACCAAACCTTACACTCTCCTTTCGGTTTTTCATCCCTCTCAACACAACCAATGACCGACAAACAAAAATTACATCCCGCTCTTGTTGTAACCCACGTCAAGAACTTTACTCCAATTACATTTGAGATGGAAAAATGGCAATACTCATCTTGACCGGAGTTATTCAAAATTCATTGCCGAGCATACGAAGTAATAGACCATATTATTTCTCTCAAGTCTTCATCGGAGACAGCCGTTGTTGACAAAAATTTACGGTCTCACTTAGATGCTATAGTCCTTCAATAGATTTACGGCACCATCTTGAATGACCTTTTGCACACCATTTTGGAACCAGACTCTACGACTCAAAAAGTTTGGGAGCGTTTACAAAATATTTTTCAAGATAATAAAATTTCTCAGGCGGTATATCTTGAAAACCAATTAACCAATGTAAAATTGGATGATTTTTCAAATGTCTCTGCATATTTTCAAGAATTGAAAATGCTTGCCGATCAACTTTCGAATGTTGGTGCGCCGGTGACAAATCAAAGGTTAGTCCTCCAATTGATTGTGGGATTGAATGAATATTTTGATGGTGTTACTACGTTTATTCAACAAAGCAATCCCTTACCACCATTCTATGAGGCTCGCTCGAGATTAATTTTTGAAGAAACAGGGAAGCAAAAACAGGCGACGTGGGCAGCAACCAATGCCGGCACCGCCCTTATTTCCACCAACACTTATAACGATGATTTTGACACTCAAAATTATGATTTTGGTAGTGGGTCGAACCGATAAAATAATGGGTCAAAATCATAACAATAATAAAGGAAAAATAATGGCGGAAAAGGACGGGGTCGGGATGGTAGCCAGGTAGCCGGTGGCGGCAACAGCCACAGGCAGCAGGGCCAAAACAGTCCCCACTGGCAGCAGCACCACCAGCCTACCGGTGGGCAGTGGGGGCAGTACCCACCGTGGGGCTGGCAGCCACAACAATGGGTTGCCCTCCATGCCCGTGCCCAACAGCTTAATGTGCCCGACCTCTTCCGCTTCTTGACAGCCTGGGATTCTAGGTTCTCGTCCGCAGTAAGCTTTTGCATCCCATTGACCATCTTTCGCAAGTTATGCTCCCACAGATATTGAACATGCCATGAACAACATGAATCTGAGTATTCTCGATGATTCGTGATACATGGGCACGGGGGCAACATCATACATGCCGGCATCTCGAGGTAATCTCTCATCTTATTTTAATATGAGCAGTAATAAAAATATTGTTGTTGACAATGGGCAGGAAATTCTAATTCATGGTATTGGTCAAGTAAATGTCCCCCCCCCCCCTCACCCATCTTTACAATTGAAAAACATCCTACATGCACCCAAACAGATTAAAAACTTGATATTTGTACGTCGTTTTATAACTGACAATAATATTTCTATTAATTTTGATCAGTTTGGATTTTCTGTAAAGGATTTTTAGACGGAGATGTCACTAATGAGATGTAATAGCACTGGGGATTTGTATCCCATCACAGCCACTCACAACAATCGACTCACCAGTCCATCAACTTTTGCAGCTGTTTTTCCTATTTTATGGCATAACCAGTTGAGACACCCGGGAGCACCAGTGTTCAATTTTCTTAGAAATAATAAATTTGTTGATTGTAACAAATTTATGGACTCTCATGTTTGCTAGGCTTGCATTTTTGGGAAGCATGTTAAATTTCTCTTTTCTTTATCTGCTTCCAATACTCTTATGTCATTTGATCTCATTCATAGTGATTTGTGGACATCCCCGATTTTAAGTTCGACATGTCATAAGTATTATATGCTTAATTTGGATGATTATTCAATTTTTTTGTGGATATTTCCCATAGAAAAGAAATTGCAGGTCTTCACCGTTTTTAAACAATTTAGTATTTTCATCAAAACCCAATTTGAGACATCCATTAAATGTTTTCAATGTGACAATGGGAGGGAATTCATAAATTACCAATTTAAGGAATTTTGTCACCAAAATGGAATGTCCTTGCGTCGTTCATGTCCACATACTTTTCCTCAAAATGGGAAAGCCGAAAGAAAATTCCGAACAATCAACAATCTAATTCACACACTTCTTGTGCATTCGTCCACACCACCATCTTTTTGACATCATGCTCTTCAAATGATCACATATCTTTTAAACGTTCTTCCTAGCAAGCTACTCTCAAACCTGTCACCCACACAAATATTGTACCATCGTATTCATTCCTATACACATTTAAGGATTTTTGGATGTTAATGTTATCCCTTGTTTCCATCCACAACCATAAACAAACTTCAAGTCCGTTCCATTCCTTGTATTTTTTTTTTAGAATACCCACAAAATCATAGGGGATATAAGTGTTATGATATGTCTAATGAAAAAAATTATAATCTCTCGTCATGTTGTTTTTTATGAGTCCACGTTCCTGTTTGCTAAATCTCACGTGGCATCCCCGCCTTCATATGAATTTTTGGACGTAGGCATACATCCAATTTTAAATCACCACCTAAATGCCCAAACCAATTCTTCCTCTACTGGACAGGCCCAATAAAACCCACTAAATAATGTGGCCCAATAACGAAATGGGACTAGGCTAGTCCGAGTCGGGAGGCCCACTGCTCCCTCCTCTTCGGCCTCGGCTCAGTCCACTTCTCGTGATTGAAAGGTCCAAATGAGAGAGCCCACTGCTCTCTCATCCGACTCACAAATCAGGCCGCCAGGCCTAGCCCCACAAGCCCAAAATATACCCATCTCTAAGCCCAGTCCAAACACTGTAAGCCCACTCTCCCAACCATCTGTCTCGGTCCCACCCCGAACTGTTGAAACCCGTGCCATGAACGAGATTTTTTGACCCAAGCGTCATTTTAATCTAACATCTTCGGTCCAACCATCACCACTTCCAAAAAATCTCAAAGCGACCCTATTAGACCCGAATTAGAAAGATGTCATATTAGATGAAATTAATACTCTTATTAAAAATAAGATGTGGTATTTGTTCCCCTTCCTTATAATGTGAACATAATACGGTCTATGTGGATTTTCTGTCATAAAAAGAATTCTGATGGATCTTTTGCGAGACACAAAGCTAGTCTTGTTGGTAATGGCAGGTCTCATCAGGTTGGTGTAGATTGCAATGAAACATTCAGTCTGGTGGTTAAGCCAACAACTATTAGGACTGTTCTTAGTTTGGATCTGTCAAAATCATGGTCCATTCATCAGTTGGACATTAAGAATTCCTTTTTACATGGTCACCTACAGGAAACAGTTTACATGTATCAATATTTGGGTTTCCGAGATCCTACTCATCCGAATTATGTTTTCTTGTTGAAAAAATCATTATATGGTTTGAAACAGGCCCCCAGGGCATGGTATAACAGGGTTCCAGGGTTCGTATCCATACTGGGGTTCTCACATGGCAAGTCCGACCAGTCTCTGTTTATTTACAAGAAAGGAAATGACTTGGCATATATTCTTCTCTATGTGGATGACATCATTCTCACAGCATCACCTGAGTCACTTCGCCAGTCTATTATGTCATTCCTTGCCTCGGAATTTGCTATGAAGGATTTGGACCCTTTAAACTATTTTTTGGGCATTGATGTAACTCAATATACAGGTGGTTTGTTTCTCTGTCAAAAGAAATATGCCGAGAAGATCATTGACAAGCCCGGTATGTCCTCATGCAAACCGTCACATACGCCGGTTGATACAAAGGCAAAATTGAGTAGCTCTACAGGTACTCCATACAATGACCCAACACATTACCACAGCTTAGCAGAGGCATTGCAGTATCTCACCTTCATGAGACCCGATATCTCCTATGCAGTTAAACAAGTTTGTTTGCACATACATGATCCGAAGGAAGAGCATATGTGGGCTCTTAAATGAATTATGCGGTATGTTAAGGGTACTTTTGATTTTGGGTTGCATCTGTATAAGTCCACCATTTCTAGCCTCACATCTTATACATATACTGATTGAGGTGGCTGCCTGGACACGCGGCGTTCCACCTCTGGTTATTGTGTATTTTTAGGAGACAACCTTATTTCACGGTCGTCGAAACGCCAACCAACACTTTCTCCGTCGAGTGCTGAAGTAGAATATCGAGGGGTAGCTAATCTGGTCTCTAAATCATGTTGGCTCCGTAATCTTATGTTAGAACTTCATTGTCCAATCGAAAAAGCAACTGTGGTTTATTGTGATAATGTGAATGCGATATATTTATCTGGTAACCCTGTCCAACATCAACGCACAAAACACATAGAAAAAAAATCTTATTTGTCCGTGAAAAGGTTGCTCGTGGACAAGTCTGTGTTCTCCATGTACCGTCCTGTTATCAGATTGTAGATATTTTCACCAAAGATCTTCTGTGTGTACTGTTTGATGATTTAAGGGACAGTCTCAGCATACGAGAACCTCCCACTAAGACTGCGGGGGACTTTTAAGATAATTATGGACATAATCCATAATTATCTCCAATCATATCACATCATATTGTAATTAAATCAATTATCATATAATTAGGATGATTACATTAATTATCATATCCTTAGGATAGCCTAGATTATTTTGTATAGTTATATATATATATTGTATACTTGACATGAAATAAAGGCATGGAATTAATTTCCTCCATTGCCAAACAGTGGATCATCCTCAGAATACTAAATTTTGGTCATGCGCCGCCCCGCAGTGATTTTTTTGCTAGTTATTTACCAAAATTCTTGAGGTCATTTTCCATTACATAAAAGTCAACATCATTTAAGTTTGTGGCTGACCTATTTGAACTCTCAAGAACGTAAAGTCGTCTTTTAGAAAAAAATAAATAATTAGCAACTACTTATATTGTGTTCTAAAAGTGGGAGTGCTTCTATAGTTTTTTTCCCGGTAGAAGAGTGCTATCATAGTTGATAAAGAGAGATCGGAAAATTTTGGAAGTACACGGTAAAATGGTCGAGTCCAACGAGCGGAGCTACCCTTGCCCGAGGAGTGTCAAGCGACACCCCTTCGTCGAAAAATTACATTGCATAGATAGATAAAATTTTATTTTGATAGAGATATATACCGGTGTTGACACCCCTTAACACAACCTAAAGCTTCAGTGCAATGGTTAAGAGGTTGCAACCTTCTCTAAGGTTGTGAGTTTGATCCTAGCTCACAACATAATTATAATTTTTTGACATCCCTTAATGAAAATTCCTGCCGCCAGACAACAACACTAACAAAGCTTGTAACAAATTACTAACCTTTTTTTAACGTTAATAATTCCAATTATTAAGAGCAGATATCTATAATTGTTTTTTAAAAAAAACTAAAATTATCTTTTAGATGACCTATTAATGAAAAAATACGTCATATTTAAGCATATAGAAATTGATCAACCCCATAGGAAATTAGCCGAGCTAGTCCACCACAGCTGACAAAAGAGAAAAAAAAAACAAATTAAACGACCTGGTCAATGAAGAGAAATTCGAGCCTATACATTTTCTTGAAGGACAAACGTTGCATACGTGATATATGGTTTGGACATTACTAGAAATATAAAGTCAGCGTAAGTGATTCAGCATTTTAGTTCTTGTCAAAATTGTATGGATTCATGACGGGCATTTCATATCTCTTCTGCCCTTTTGTTTGAATAATATTAATGTGGTAATATATAAGTGCCGCCATCACAGGTTGGAATTTGAACTATATATTGACTACTCTCTAAGTAATTAGAAAAGCTATAGTACTAAAATCATGATGACTCTCGTGAAGTTCTTTAGTCCTCAGTAGTAACTTTTGAAGAGACAAGGTGACTAAACATCACAATATTGACTCACACATTTTGAAGTTGCATGCTAGCAAATTTAGGGTCAATTCTTTTTTCCAAAACCGTGACAACAGAAAGGAAAAAAGATCGAAGACCCCACGAATATATATACCAAAAAATTAAGAATATGAAAAAGGGCACTTACTCTCATAGAAGAGGACCGACCCACCGATTAATGACACGCTATAACTATGAAGGCCAAACCGATGCCAACCATTAGGAAGACTAACCAAGCTAATCTTAATTGTTATTGATAAGTTTAACTTTTATACATTGAACGTAAGTATTTTTATATTTGTAAGAATTATGAAATATTTTTCTCAATTATTTCTTATCAATGAGTTGGTAATTATACCAATATTACAAGCATGAAATAAGGTAATGATAAGATATGATTCTCTAAAATCATGCATCCTAATCTATTTTAATTGTCCTGCAATATACATAAGATATTACAATAATTACAATAATCATAATTAATGGGAATAATTAATTATGATTCTATCACTCGCAGTCGAAGCGGGAGGGAGACGGATGCTGAGACTGTCCAGGAAATCTTCAAATAATATCAGCGGAAGACCTTTAGTGAAGATAAACAGCGATCTGGTAGCGCGATGGGACATGTAAGACACGTACTTGTCCGCAAGCCACCTTTTCACGAACAAAGTGAATATTTAGTTCGATATGTTTAGTGCGTTGATGGTTCACCGGATTCCCTGAGAGATAGATAGTACTAACATTATCACAGTATACCAATGTGGCTTTCGGAATTGGACAATGGAGTTCTAGGAACAGATTTTGAAGCCAGCATGATTTCGACACTACATTGGCGACACCTCGGTATTCTGCTTTGACACTAAAGCGAGACAGTGTGGCTTACCGTTTTGAGGACCACGAAACCAAGTTATCGCCAAGAAAAACACCATAACCAGATGTAGAGCGTCTGGTGTCTGGACATCCACCCCAGTCTGCATTGGTGTAGGACACCAGGGTGGAAGTCGATGATGGGTATAAGTGCAACCCATATTCTAGAGTTCCTTGAATATATCTCACAATCCGTTTGAGTGCATGCATATGATCATCCATCAGCATATGATCATCCATCAGATTATGCATGAAGAGGAATACTTGTTTCACAACATAGGAAATATATGGCCTGGTGAATGTAAGATATTGTAAGGCCCCTGCAAGGCTACGATAAAGAGATGGATCAGCAAAGGGCTTGTCAGAGGATGCACTCAATTTGGATTTGGTGTCTACTGGTGTTGCGGATGGTTTGCAAGAGGACATTCCAGCGCGTTCAACAATCTATGTTGCATACTTCTTTTGGGATAAAAATAACCCACATGTATGACGTGTCACTACTATGCCTAGAAAGTAGTGAAGAGGGCCGAGATCTTTTATTGCAAATTTTGAGGCAAGTTGTGACATGATGGACTTGCGAAGAGAATCTGATGAGGATGTTAAGATTATATCATCCACATATAACAGAAGATAAGCAATATTATTACCTTGTCGGTAAATAAATAGTGAGTAATCAGAACGATTGTTAGAAAACTCAATGTGTGAAACAAAATCCGCAAACCGCTTGTACCAGGCCCGGGGAGCTTGTTTAAGCCCAAAAAGTGATTTCTTGAGTAGGCATACATAATTTGGATATTTGGAGTCCCGATATCCCAGTGGTTGATGCATGTATACCATTTCATTTAGTTGGCCATGAAGAAAAGCATTTTTGACATCCAACTGATGGAGGGGTCATGACTTTGAGAGAGCCAAACTGAGGATCATTCTTATAGTTGTTGGTTTCACCACCGGACTGAACGTATCCTCGCAATCTACACCAACCTGTTGTGTCTTTCCATCACCTACAAGACAGGTTTTATGCCTCTCAAAAGTATCATCATATTTTTTTTTGTGACTGAAAATCCACATAGACCGAATTATATTGGCATTAGGAGGATGAGGTACTAACTCCCACATCCTATTTTTAATAAGAGCATTAAATTCATCACCCATAGCCATTTTCCAATTTGGATCACTGAGTGCAGACACATGATTGCGATGTAAATGTGATTTTGAGACTTGGGTGTGTAGGCTATATTTGGTGTTGGGTTTGAAAATGTCATGTTGACTACGGGTGACCGGGCGTCGGGTTGAATTTTCAAGTGGGCTGGTGGGTTAGAAAACACTGCCTGACAGCTAGCAGGGGGTTGGGCTTTGGCCCAAGCTACTGCCAGGAATGGAAATTGCACTCGGTAGTGGGCCAGCAGGATTAGGCCCAGTTCGCTGGGCAATGTGCTGCGGCTTGGCTACTGGTAACGTCCCAGAAATATTCGGGCTCAAAACAGACGGCCCAGTACGTTGGGCAATAGTGTCCTGCGACTAGGCCACTATTTCGTGGTCTAAATTTTGTGGGCTGGACGAAACAGTGGGTTCGGGATGAGAAAAAATATGGGACAAATACGGGGGCAATCCATCATCTAAGAAAGCATAGGTGGAGGGTCCGGACTTGTGAATTTTACCAAACGGGAAATTTGTTTCATAAAAAGGGACATGATGACTCACAAGTATTTTATTTGATGAGAGGTCATAACACATGTATCCCCGATGATTAGACTGATATCCCAAGAAAACACAAGGTGTGGATCGGGTTGGAGTTTATTGATTGTGGTGGATGGAAAAGGGGGATAGCATAAACACCCGAATATCCGTAAATGTGTATATGTGGGGTCCCGCAAATTGAGCATTTTGAGGGGAGCCTGATAGGATAGGTTTTTGTGAGGGAGTATGTTCAATAAATATGTAGCCATGTGAAGTGCATGATGCCAAAATGAGGGGGGTAATGAGGCATGGGCAAGAGAAGTTCGAACAATGTTATTTATGGTTCAGATTTTATGTTCTGCCTTTCCGTTTTGAGAAGACATGTGTGGACAGGAAAGCCAAAAATTTAAGCCATAAGAATTACAAAAATCCCAAAACTGCCGATTATCAAACTCCCTACCATTTATCACATTGAATATTTTTTATTTCCCGTTCAAATTTGAGTTCGGATGAATGCTCTAAATTTTAGAAATGTGGAAAAGACTTGTGATTTTTAGACAAGGAAAAAGTCCACAAAAAAATTGAGTAATCGTCTAATAATAGCAAGTAATACCGATGGACTGAAGAGCTCAAAATGGGTGAAGTCCAAATATCACAATGTATAATGTCAAATGACAATAAAGTGCATGAATTAGATGAAGTAAATGTCAATTGAACATGTTTACCCAATGGACATGAACGACATTTATCCAAAGTCCGTGTTTGAATACAAGAAATAAAATTATTTTGTTTGAGGAAGGCTAAAACAGATGCTCCCGGATGCCCCTTTGAAAGATGAAAAAGTATATGGTAACTTGGATTGTTGAATGGGTGAAGTGATTGGATATAGCTCCCCTTGACTATCACATCTCATTAGGATTGTCCCCGTCTGAAAATCCTTCATTCCAAAAGGGTCAAATACAACGGACACCCAATTATCAGTAGTAAACTTTCGAACAGATACCAAGTTCTTAATTAATTGTGGGCATGAAGCACAATCTTTAAGGTTAGTGATGGATTGGGGGGTGACAATTTAGTAGACCCATAATCGTGAATTGGAATAGAATGGCCATTTCCGACAATTATCCCATTATTTTTGCTAAAATTAAAATAGGATGAGAGGTTACATTGAGATGATGTCATATGAGACGTTGCACCGGAGTCCATATACCAATTTGCATCATGTGGGTTGAGCCCAAGAGTGTGCATGGCGGACTCAATATCAGTTGGGCTAGCCATCGTCGAATGGGCCTCCTGCCACTGGTTTGGCATTGGCCCATTACTGCATGGACCGTGACTGGAGTTGCTGGAAAATGATCTACTCCCAACCCTGCCTGGCCCAGCAGTAGGCATTCTATTTGGACAGAAATTGGGCCTGGCCCAGTTCTCAGTTGGGTAGGGGAATGGTGGCGCTGCCCACGGCCACTGCCAGGCCCACTGGGCTGTGCCACCATGGGGCTGCCACTGCTGCTGTCCGCTTGTATTCTGCCTGCTGGAATTTCCACCACCGCCACCAGAATTCCGGTGGCCTCCATTTTGATTATTTTCGCGATTTTCACCCCGATTTTTATTACTATTTTTTTCCTTTTTGTCCCTAATTTTGTTGTGTGTGTTCAAATTGTATAGTATCGTCATTTGTGGGAGTAGTAATCATGGCAGAATTAGAGATGGTGGTGGCCTTTTTAGCGAAGCCCGCCTCTTCAAGTATAAGCATCGAACATGCTTGATAAAATAATGGGAGATGAATGCTTTGTCGGATGAGCGTCCCCACACCACTATAGGCGTCGGTAAGGCCGACAACCATTTGCAAAACCAAGCGATTGTTGGTAACCGGCGAACCAACGTTTTTAAGTTGATCCGACAAGACTTCAAGGCATTGACAATATGCCGACGCATTTGGAAAATCAACCATATCAATGGTAGAGAATTCTTGTTCTAACGTAACAACGCGGGAATTTTTGTTGTCTTAAAAAATGTCCCGCAACCGATTCCAAGCCTCCATGGCTGTAGAATCCGATTCTATTATTGTGTATAATAAGTCCGAAGAGATTGTTGTGTAAATCCACGATAGAACTCTGGCATCAAGAGTTTCCTAGAGTTCTTTGTCATCATCAGCCTTCAACTCCTTTCCTTTGCCATTCTCCGGTGGGATTATATGATGAATCACCCGATGAAAACAACAACAAATTTTAAACAGTTCAGCCCAAGTTGCATAGTAGACATTTTCCATCTCCAGGGTGATGGAAATGTATGTTTTAATATTTGAAATGATAAGGGCTAGATAAAAATTGTTTTTGGAGTTAGACATGATTGATTGAAATACACAAAGTTGGACAAGAAAATATGAAGAAAAATATTGTAGATGGAAAAAAAACAAGAAAATGCAAAAATCGGTGGGGTGGGGGGCCGATTTTTTGGAGGTAATTTTGTTAGGGTAGGATCTCTTCCTAATTTTTTGATACCATGTAAAAAATAAATTTTGGGTTTAACTCAACCCCAAAAACTCGCTCTGATACCATGTAAGAATTATGAAATATTTTCTTCAAATATTTCTTACCAATGAGTTGGTAATTATACCAATATTACAAGCATGAAATAAGGTAATGATAAGATATGATTCCCTAAAATCATACATCTTAATCTATTTTAATTGTCCTACCATATACATAAGATATTACAATAATCATAATTAATGGGAATAATTAATTATGATTCTATCAATATTATCAAATTATTTAAAAGATTTATAAAAATAACTTCATAATAAGTAAAATTAATAATGTAATAAATAAGACATACAAATGTACACAATCAATGTATATGATTTAAAACACAAATGTGAGGGTATTTTCCTTGATTTTATTACCATATTTGAGTTTTACTTTTCTCTTGAGGAAAATCAAATAATTACCATAATTGCTTTAATTTTTCCTGAAAGGAAAATATAATTCTCTTTCATATTTGGTTATTCCTTGTCTTGGAGGAGAAGTATTAGACATCTATAAATTGAAAACCTTCTTCCCACAACTAGAAACACACAGAAAAATATTCTCAATGTAGTCGTTTAAAGAGTCTTGTTTAGGGGGAGATTGTTCTCTCATAGTTTTAATGTTTTCTTTTTTATATTAATTTTTCAACATGTAGGTCAATTGACCAAACCCATATGATGTCATAAAGTCTTTTTCATAGTTTTTTTTGTATCTGATTTATCGTCATTCAAAATTTACAATTATTAGCTTCCGCATGACGTCTTGATTATTTCGACCCCAACAAGTGGTATCAGCGCCAATGGTTAAACAAGGTTGAAGACAAGTTCAAGGTGTATCAGTTCAATTTGCAACCAACTCTAAGATTTTCGTCACACACACAAAAAAATCTGGAGCAATACATATGGAGATGATTTTCAATCAAATTTTCAATAATCTTGTTGCTGCATATTTTTAATACAAAAATAATTTTTAATTCATGCTTACTTTAACGCATAAGCTTCAATTTTTAACTCATGCTTACTTTTAACGTATGAGCTCAATTTTTCAACATTTGCTTACTTTAAAAGATTGGGGAAATTTCAACTCATGTTCACTTTTAACGCATGGGCTTCAATTTCAACCTGTGCTTACTTTTAAAGAACATGGCTCAAATTTTCAACCATACATTTTAACAATGACAAGCAGCAATAATGAAGATTATATGAAGATTATTTTTTCAGAAAATTCAGGCAAAAAAGGGGAGATGTGTTAGGGTTTTCGCCCTGATTTTCTTACCATATTTGAGTTTTACTTTTCTCTTGAGGAAAATCAAAGAATTACCATAATTTTTTAACTTTTCCTGAAAGGAAAATATAATTCTCTTCCATATTTGGTTATTCCTTGTCTTGGAGGAGATGTATTGGACATCTATAAATTGAAAACCTCCTTCCCACAACTAGAAAATACAGAAAAATATTCTCAATGTAGTCGTTTAAAGAGTCTTGTTCGGGGGAGATTGTTCTCTCATAGTTTTAATATTTTCTTTTTATATTAATTTTTCAACATGTTGGTCAATTGACCAAACCCATATGATTTCATAAAGTCTTTTTTATAGTTTTTCTTTGTATCTGATTTATCGTCATTCAAAGTTTGCAATTATTAGTTTTCGCATGACGCCCTGATTACTCCGACCCCAACAAAAGGTGTGGCCTAGTGGTCAATAAAGTAGATTGAGAACTATGAGATTTCATGTTCAAATTTAAACAATAGCAACAACATATCCAGTATAATTTCACTAGGTGGAGTCTGGGAGGGTAGAGTGTACTCAGACCTTGCCCCTACAACGGGCATAAATATACTAGTTGATTTTTTTCAATCTTTGCAAGTTTTGGTACAAAAATAGCAAGTACCCTGTATAATTAGCTGAAGTACATATAAACTGGCTGGACACTACGATTAATATAACAAAAGTTGTCTGCATTATGAATGCGCATTTGTGCGGCTCTTGATTAGAGACAAAGAGTTGTCCTTGACGATGACTTAACCACTTTTCAATGTGAACCAAAGAATCTATTGATTCTTTGTGGAAAATTCACTTCCCAAAAAGAAAAGAAGGGAAAATAAATAGGCATTCTATTTGGTTCACCAATTAGCTTTTTGGTTATTATCATAGTTATTGAGAAGGAGTTATTTAAATCATTGTATTTGTATTAATTACACATCACTAGTTAGTTAGTTGTAATGATTAGTTAAGGAGTGGTTAGTCGGTTAAGGAATTAGTTAGTTAGCTGAGTGGCCCAGCTGTCAAGCTGTCAACAATTCCCCTCCATTAGTTTGTTAAGATTAGATTAGATATTTTATATTAGTGTGTATATATACATTTGATCAATGAAGAAGAAAGTTGAGCTTTCATTTTCATTTTATATGTTTCTAGAAACTTCTTTTCCTCTCCATTGTTGGTGAACATTTCCCCAAGCTCAAATTGTCATTGAAGCTCCATCTCGAACTCGAGTTTCATCTCAGTTCTTGTTATGGTATCAGAGCCACAATTCTAATTCGTAATTTCACACTCGAAACTTTGGTTAGTTGTTCGACTACGATTTAATTTTAGCTTTCCTTCAATTTGCACATGCAATTGCATATCTTATTTTAGTTTGAATTTTGAGATAAATGTTCCATCGCACTTCGCGATTTAGGTTTGATATTCATTTATTGTATTTCTAATTTGTGTGAAATTTTTTTAATCTCGGTGTTGATTAATGGCGGTTACTGATAATATTGCACAATCGAGTGACTCAAGTAACACTATTAATTCTAGCAGTCCATTCTATATGCATCCATTTGATAATTCAAGTGTGATGCTAGTACCAAATATCTTTAATGGAACTGAATATAGGTCTTGGAGAAGAGGAGTATTGAGATCTCTATCTATGAAAAACAAATTAGGTTTTATTAATGGAAAGTATAGAAAACCAGATGCTAGTTCACCACAATATCGATTGTGCGAGAGGTGTGATGATATGGTAACATCATGGATCATGAATTCATTAGAAAAATAGATAGCCGATAGTATAGAATATGTGAATGATGTTGTTGAACTTTGAAATAAGTTGGAAGACAGGTATGATCAAACAAATGGTGCAAAACTCTACGAAATTCAAAGAGAATTAACAATTTGTCACAAGGAAACTCAGATGTGAGTGGTTATTATACTAAGATGAAGAAATTGTGGGAGGAAATGAATAACTTGAATGCAAAGGCTCAATGTAGTTATAGTTGTACATGTGGTGCTAAAGAAAGTATGCAGAAAGTGAAACAAGACAAGAGATTAGTTTGATTTCTGATGGGTTTGAATGAGGTTTACACTACAGTCAGAGGCAATATATTGATGATGAATCCATTGCCATATCTGATACAAGCTTTCTCCATTCTTATTCAAGATAATAAGCAAAGAGAGATCAAGCCTAGTAACCAACTGTATGTTGGTTCAACATCTCTGAATACAAATGCATCAAGTTCAGTCTCACTCAATGCAAGCACCTCACATTCAAGAGGAAACAATAATAATAACAAATTCAAGACTAACTATGCACTTAGTTCAAGCAGAGTCAGAGTTATATGTGAATATTGCAAAAAGTCGGGGCACACAAAAGACAAATGCTATAAGTTACATGGATATCCTACTGACAATCACAACAATCACACCTACTACCAGAACCACAACAATTTTAAGTTTCAAAATCACCAAGGCCAAAACCAAAGCAACTTCAGGTATAACAAGGAAAATCCTGACTACAAAGGGAAGAGAGTAGCAAATAATGTATGTGGTTCACATGTTGATATGCAATCTGGAAAGAAAGATGATGAAAATGATGAATATACTACACCAAATATGATTCTTACTAAGGTGTAATAGTGTCAATTGATTAAATTCCTGCAACAATACCACAACATCAATGAAGGAGAGCCCAACAGTGATAGTGTTACCCATAGAATGGTCAACTTTACAAGTATTGATGTATGTTCTAGCAAAATTCTTTCTATTGATTTTGGTAAATTCATGTTCAAGATCAATCAATGATACTTGTATCATAGACTCAGGTGCATCAAATCACATGACTTTTAGCAAAACACACATATCCAATATCACACCTCTGTCATATCCTATATTGATCAACTTCCAAATGACTATAGGATAAAAGTGACAGAATTTGAAAATGTATATTTGACTTCTGAGATTATCTATTTAGTGTGCTATTTGTTCCATCTTTCAAATACAACCTTATTTTAGTTCATTATTTAACTTCAAGCCTTAAAGACGTTGTATCTTTCACTGATAATGCTTTCTTCTGCAGGCCCCTTCAATGGAGAGGCCTCTGATAGTTGGTAAGGTGGAGGATGGATTGTACCTCCTCTGCTCTTAGTTCTTGAAGTCTTCTGTTGGTAGTTCTTTATTTAATTCTAGTGTTTCAATGCTGCTCCTTGGACCACTGAGTCTGCAAATACAAATTGTTTTATTGTTTCCAATAAGGTGCACTGTAACCCGAATCTACTGTAAATATTTTGAATAAAGTGCACCCATCTTATTCTAAAAATTCTTGTTCATTGTCTTCTTCTACATCTCATGAAAACAATATTGATGTATTGTGGAATAACAGACTAGGACATGTGCCCTTTGGGAAAGTGAGGGAGAATACCTACAATACCAGCAATCTTCTCTTCTAAACAACCATTTTTGTGCTCTATATGCCCCATGGCTAGACAGAACAGACTGCCCTTTTCCCCAAAGAACCAACCCAAGTAATCACATTTTTAATCTTCTACATATAGGCTTATGGGGACCATATCATGTTCCCACACATGACAATTACAAATACTTTCTCACCATAGTGGATGATCACAACAGATCCGCTTAGACTCGTCTTTTGACATGTAAAAGCAATGCTCTACAAAGTGTTAAAACATTTCTTAGCCTTGTTGATACACACCACAACAAAATGATGTGGTGGAAAGAAAGCACAAGTACATGTTAGAAACTGCTAGAGCACTTTTGTTTCAGTCTAAAATGCCTACCAAGTTCTGAGGGAATGTATTCTTAGAGCAACACACATCATCAATAGGTTGCCCACAACATGCTTAAACAAAAAATGCCCATATGAAATCTTGTATAAAAAAAATTGATTATACCAGCCTGAGAACCTTTGGATATTTATGTTATCCTACAGTACCTATGATCCTAAGAGACAAACTAGAGTTAAGAACCACACCCCATGTATTTGTTGGATACCCCTTTGGAATCAAGGGATACAAAGTTCTAAGTCTAACCACAAAGAAGATACATGTTTCTAGAGATGTTATTTTTCATGAGAAATTTTTCTTTTTGCTCTTTCTGATATCTTTGATATTTCTCCTTTTATTCCTGATACTATTTTTAATTGTGAGTCTTCTTCTCATTTTGAAAGAAAGCATTTTGCTCCTATAAGTAATAATCCTATAAGTAATAATAACAGTAATTCCAATGAAATTTTCAATCACATGTCACTTGAACCTAAACAAGCATCACCGATTGTTGATCTATCTCCCACTAGGAACGCCATTGATTATGATACTGATCATGTTACTGCATCTTCCCATTACATACTAGCATAGAACATACACCATCTCACAACATATAAGTAGACAAGACAACTAGGACTTCGCCACAGGAAACACAAGACCCCATCTCACCTTAAAGACTACATTCACTCATTACCTATACTTAACCCAAACAGTTAAGCCCACACAAATTTCTCCCTCAATGCTTTATGCTGGGTACCGGGTGTATACTCAACGCATGGCGCCTCACCATTTCATCCTTTTTCGAAAGGGTAGATGATTTTCTCCTGGATTCATCGAGATTTCAAGTTGACATCTCAAACATAATATCTCTATCCCTCCTACTTATGATTCAACATTTAGCTCGATCTATTCTAGATGTCTTTTTTACATCAATGGCTTTTGCCTAAACCATCATGTTACACTTGATGTATTGATCCATGACAATCAAATATTGGTTGAGAATGTGTGTCATGACAATGAATCATCTCTCATGAAGAAGCTGTAGTTAATCCTGCTTGGCAAAAGGCTATAACACAAGAATTTGAGGCACTTTATGCTAATCACACTTGGGATTGATACCTTTACCAACACAAAAATAGGTTATTGGGTGTAAATGGGTGTATAAGGTAAAATACAAGACAAATGATAGCATAGAGAGGTTTAAAGCTAGGTTAGTAGTCAAAGACTATACTCAACAACTGAGAGTTGATTATACAGAAATATTTTCACCTGTGATTAAGATGACAACTGTAAGATCTTTAATAGCCATTGCAGTGAAGAAAGATTAGGATATTCACCAACTGAATGTGAATAATGCCTTTTTGCATGGAGATTTATATGCGGAAGTTTACATGCAAATCCCTCAAGGTTTGGTAGTAGAATGTTCAAATCTGGTATGCAAACTAAATAAGTCATTGTATGGACTAAAATAGGCAAATAGACAGTGGTATGCCAAGTTAACTGAGGCATTATATTCAAGGGGATACAACCACTCATTAAATGATTGTTCTTTGTTCTATAAGAAGGAAGGTGACTCAGTAATCTTTGTATCTATTTATGTTGATGATGTCCTTATCACTAGAACAAATCAACTTGAGATTCTTCAGTTAAAAGCTTTTCTTTATGAGAGTTTTAAAATCAAAGATTTGGGCAAGCTGCATTATTTCTTGGGTCTTGAGATTCTGTATAAATATGATGGAGTCATTATATCTCAAAGAAGTTCATTCTTGATCTGCTAAAGGAGTACATCTGTCTGGGATGCAACAATTTCTCTTCACCTCTTGATTGTTAGGATATTTAGAATAATTAGGCCGATGAAATTGAATTCGAGGCCGCATTTTTGTTTCTCTGTTTTATTATTTTTTACTGTTTTAAACCAAATACCACACTGGCCGATAAATTGAATTCGAGGCAGCACTTTATTTTCGTTTCTCTGTTTTCAGTTTACTGTTTTAAACATCCATGCAACGGATATTTACTGTTTTTACTAAACATCCCGTCTTCTCGGGGATTGCCTCATTTTTTCTGCTTCGCCATCGCTTATCGCCATCGCTATCGCTCACTGTTCACTGCTTTAATTTAATTTCGCTGATTTGAACACGATACTACACTGGCCGATGAAAAATATCCGTCGATTTTGAGGCCTCCACAGTCGTAAAGAAGGAAATATAACTTCTGTGCAATGATGAGACTTAAACCTTTTTATTTCATCCGAGATCAACATGTTTAGTAGGCGAGGTGACTAAAATAACCAACAAGTTATATATTCGCAGCCATGACGTGATTATAGTGATCTTTTCTATTTCACCCGAGAGACCAACACGTTTAGTAGGCGATGCAATCAAAATAAACCACATTAGTCATATGTTTGCAGCCACGACGTGATTGGAATGTTCTTTTCAAAATTTAAGTCTGAGCCCTCCGTGATCCAATCATTCATTGTTTTGAATACGGATATGAAGTTATTTGTATTTAACTGTTTCTAACCGTTTGTTCTTGACAGCTTGCAGGGATTAAAGTAAATAAAGGCAGATTATTCCTCGGTGTTTATTTATTTTATTTCTTTCTTTAATTCAGCTTTTATCCCGTTTTGTATTGTAATATTATTTATCGCACTTATGTAACTATTGAAATGCTTAGAATAGGCAAAACTTAGGATTAATTCATAGGGTAGTTTAAGATTTGAAACCCGTCGCTAGCTTATTTATTTGTAGGCTCGATTAAATTCAAACTTAGAAACCCTCCGCTAGTTATTTATTTTAGGCTCGTCACGCGTATTCAAGATTTTCAAAATAACTTTTGTCATCTTTTATTTGCTTTATTAATCATTCCGAATAAGTTTATCTTTTGTCAATTTACAATTCAATGATTCCCAAAATTTTACTTCTTTAGCATTATAAATAATTTATTGTCACAAATGCATATTTTCCAAGACTTTACATGTATCTTTCTTTTTATGTCATTCGAATGCATACATGTACAAAATGCATCTCTTTCATTAATTATTTGCAAACATATTTAACTTCATACTTCAAACATGTATTTTTTCTATTAATAATTAACCTGAGTTTGACCGGAGAACCGCAAGTTAGTGGATCTTAAAGGATGCCTAATCCCTTCCCTTTAGGATAATAAAGAACTCTTACCTAGAATTTCATTAGTTTCGCAGACCTTAAAATTGGAGTTACATTGCAGCATTTAGTTTAATATTTAGGTGTCCTAATTCACCGTAAAAATAATTAGGTGGCGACTCCTCAACCCTTTTTACCCAGGAATCACCGAACACGTCTGTGCTCCGCTTTTTGACCGGAGCGGGTCGAAAATGGGGCGCGACAGCATGGCGACTCCACTGGGGAACTTCAGGTTCTTAACCATAGCAAATTCAGGTTAATTATTTATGTGCTTTATATTGCTCCTTATTTGATCTATTACTTTTTAAATTGTTTCCTTTTTGAAATTTTGTATGCATTACTGCTTTAATTGTTATATTCTCTTACTGCTTTCCTTAAATTGGCATTTCGCTCATATTTCTTCCACTCTGGAAAATTGACACTATCACACATTACACGCGAGGTGTGTTTTGCGCACCCGCAAACTTCTTTCAAATTTCTAAATTTTTAGGAGAGTTGGTATATGCGCAGAGCGTCCGGACCATCCGGTTGGCCGCGTAGCCTTCTCACTCGAGCAGTCCGCTCGGGAACCTTGAGTCTAGTCAGCCAAATCTTAGAAAATTTAGGATAGAGCTATACCACCCTTTATTTTATGTCATGCATACATACACCTTAGGTGGGTCGATCCTTGGTATCGACTCCACAATTAAGAAACCCACCAAAATTGTCGACGGGTCTCGCTCCCCCAACAACCATCAGCATATTATGTGTAGTGTGATAAGGATGGATTAATCCAAGACTAATCATGACATGCTGAAATTGGAAAATGTACATTCATTTTTGTCTCATTTCCGACAAGAGCATTGCAGTTAACAGCTTGGATCAATCTATCATAATCCCGCATATCTGGCGTTTAGGCCCACCTCTGGCATAAGAGAGGCCCCATGCATATTAGACGCGCATTTAATTTCCATACAATCTGCTTGCTATTCTGTGTTGCTTTCCACTCCGTTCATATTATTTGAATCAATAATTACTCACCTTATACTAATTTGGTTTTCTTCATTTTTCAGGAGGTTCATTTTTGCCTTATTTATTTCCCCAAAGGTTGATTTGTGTTGACTAAAACTGGCGGAGCACCCCATCTTTTATTTTCCAATCATGCCTACCCAAGTTGTATTAGCGCTAACTTATTGAAACAATGTGATTTAAATTGAGGCTTGAATCACATTTATGCATTTTAACACCTTTTGAAAGCTTAAAAAGACAAATCTGCACTGCTTTTGCTATTTTAAAATCTGTTTTGTTTAATAATTTTCTTTTCTTTTTCATCATGCAAACTAATCTGTCGATAATGTGTGACACATTTGAAACAAGCAAGCAAGACTTCGAAGAATATAAGGAAGACTCACAACCGGAAGAATTGGGGCATTTTTGGAATAAGTCAAAGCCAGATTTGGATGAAACATCAAGATGGTTGATAGACCTGAACTACGTTATGACCTGATTCCCTCGGCGGGATACGTAGGCAGCCTAAATCGGCTTCGGTCCCACCATTAGAAAATATTTTCTCCTTTATCTCACATATGACAAAATGCACCCATCTGATCACCCTGATAGGACAGGCAAGCAACCCACACAAGACTCGGCCTGGTCCAGTTGAAAGTTCAGCATCCTCACATATCAAAACTGGGGCATTTTTTTTAAGAGATCACCGCAAGAAGACGCCGATAAACATGGAAAAGCATCGACAAACTAAGTCTTCAGCCAGAAGAAGGATTTTGGATAAGACGTTTGCTTTGTTTCACCGCATGTCACTGCTCGACAGACATTTACATATATGCATACTTTCTTATAAGCAAATTATTTTCAACAAATATTTTCATTAGAGTTCGACAAGAACTTTTTACTGAAGCATACTTTCTTATAAACAAATTATTTTCAATAAATGTTTTCATTAACAGTTAACCGAGATTGGGAACCAGACAGGGGCTACAGGTCCGAATCAGCAAGACATGCAACTATCAAGAGCAGAAGCTACAAAGTCAACGCGAATCAACCGTCCTTCCCCCGAACTCACAAATTTTCTTTGAGTACAGGTTCTTCAGGTTAAAAGAAGCAGGGAAGCCACATCACTTATGATCAACTTCACAAAGAATTTCTGCATGACGACTCACCGCAAGGATCACGCTCCTATTTTGCATCTATACAAAGACATCGTCTTGGCCTACAGAGGCCCAACCATTATGTCTGCACAATGATGTTATTTCAAATCACAGGGAGCTTAAACACAGCAAACTGAAGTGGAACCATCTATTACAGCAAACTGACGACAAGGATGTCGCATCATATTTTCGTCTGGGTGACATTTCAATTCACAATCCACAGGAGTTTGAATCAACAGAAGATTCAGCACAACGTGGAACCATATTACAGCAAATTGACGGCAAGGACGTCACGACTATCTTTTACAGCGTCTCAACGACGTCAACAGCATTACAATGATGTCTTCAGCACATCAATTATCTTTCACAGCATTACAATGACATCAACAGCATTCCAACGATGTCATCAGCGTTATCATTACAACGACGTCAACAAAATTACAACGTCGTCTTCAGCGCAACATCTATCTCTTACAACAAACAGCATTACATTCTTGCAACAACGTCATCAGCATTACATTTTTGCAACAACGTCATCAGCATTACATTCTTACAACAACGTCATCAGCATTACATTCTTGCAACAACGTCATCACTGTGACGTCTTCAACACAACACATCGATACAACAACGACATCAGTGTTACATTCTTACAACAACGACATCAACAACATTACAATAATGTCATCAGCAACACGCCCATACAACGGCGGCATCAACAACGCGCCCATACAACAACGTCATCAACAACGACGTCAATAGCATTACGACGAAGTCTTCTGCACAACAAATTATCTTTTACAGCATTACAACGACATCAACAACATTATAATGATGTCATCAGCAACACGCCCATATAACGGCGTCATCAACAACGCGCCCATACAACGACGCCATCAACAACATGCCTACGCAATGACGTCTTCTGCACAACAATTATCTTTTACAGCATTACAACGACATCAACAGCATTACAATGATGTCATCAGCAACACGCCCATACAACGGCGTCATCAACAACGCGCCCATACAACGGCGTCATCAACAACACGCCTACGCAATGGCGTCTTTTGTAAAACAACTATCTTTTACAACATTACAACGACATCAGCAGCATTACAATGATGTCATCAGCAACACGCCCATACAACGGCGTCATCAACAACGCGACCATACAACGGCGTCATCAACAACGCGACCATACAACGGCGTCATCAACAACACGCCTATGCAACAGCGTCTTCAGCACAATAATTATTTTTACAGCACTATAATGACGTCAACAGCATTACAACGACGTCTTCAACACAACAATTATCGTTTACAGCAAAACAACATTACAACAACGTCCTCGACGTTACAGGCAGCACAACAACTGTCTTTTACATCATTACAACGACGTCAACAATATTACAACGACGTCCTCAACACAACACGTCAATCCAACGACGTCATTTCAGGCGCCCACCTTATAATGCGGGTATTTTAATTTCAGTCAGGCGCCCACCTTATAATGCGGGTATTTTAATTTCAGTCAGGCGCCCACCTCCTAATGCGGGTATTTCTAAGTTATATTCTCTACAATTTTTTCTCAGCAGTTATACACTAATTATATCTCAAGCTTTAGTTTGCAGGAGTTTTTAATTTGCAGGAACTTCATCACAACGTGGAACTATCTCTTACAGCGAACCGAGACAATCTTGGTCAGCAGCCTACTTCGAACGTCATTCCGCTCTTCCCCAATAAGTTTTCACATCTGCAACCAGTGTCATCCTAAGTCGACATCGGGGCATTGTTTCTTGAATGTGCACCATCTTTTTGCAACTTCTCTTCCCCCTCGGGATTCTATTTCTTACCATGCAGTCCCGATGATCAGGACAAAATTGGCTACTCAGTCAACTTCTTTGGCCGAAAACTCTTTCATCGTCTCCGTCCAAAGAGGGGCATCTGTTGACACCCAATTTTGTCCCATCTTTTATGATTTTATTCGTAATTTTTAATATTTTTGACACTTTTAAAATAAATTTAAAATATAGGCATATATGTGTATATATCTTATTATTATTATTATTATTATTCACATTTTTTACTATCATTTGCATCTTTATCATAATCATAAGTTTTATCCGAAAATTCTATGTTATTTTATTCTCGCAAAATTGCATCGCATTTCCATTTTTTATCAAGCATTAAACATTTCGCAAATAATATATTTTATTTTATTATTATCACATCGTTATGTTATTTTAAATAATTCACATCTTTTACAAAAAAATATATATTTTTTAATATTAAAACCCCCTTTTATATTTTTAAATCCATAACCCATTTTATTTCCTAACCCAAAACAATTTTCACCCATCACCAAAACTAATTGGCCCAAATTCCAATTCCCTAAACCACGCTTACCCACTCCTACTGCCCAACACCCCTTTTTCCCTAACCAAAACCCATTCCCTTATTCTCTTTCCCTTTATTTTCCCCAATTCCCTGACCCACAACCAAAACTCCCAAGCCCATTCCCTTTATTTCACTAAGCCCAACCGGCCAGCCCACCCGAAACCCCCTAAACCGGCCCAACCCCCACACCCCTTTTATTCTACACCCAACTCCCAAATCCCCATTTCCCCAAAACCTAAAACCCTAACACCCTTCGGCCGCCACCCTACACCCCTACCCCCACGCCGCCACCCTACACCCCTATGCCTGACACCACCAGTCGCCACACCGCCGCCTGGCACCACCAATCTACCCCATCACATTTCTGCAACACATGCCCCAAGAACACGCCCCAAAAATCAGATTTTTGTTCCCCCTTTATTTTGAAATTTGAATTCGTTAGGGGGTTAAACGTTGGGGTGGGTGTCTATAAACCCCCCCCCCCCCCCTTTGCTCACTAATGGGAGAGGTCGATTCTGAGAATTTTCGGATCATTTTTAGGTCCGAAATTTAAGAAATCCGAAATCTCCTTAAAGGTTTGGCATTATAATTTGTTTGTGTTGTTCTTCACTAAAAAAAGGGGTCAATTTTTGAGAGTTTTTGGGTCGATTTTAAGTCCGAAAATTTATGTTTATGAGTCCAAAATTTTCTTAAAGGGTTTGCTTTGTACTTTGTTTATGTTCTTCACTATTGGGAAGATTCCGGATTTCAAAAATCCGAAATCTACTTAAGAGTATTTGTTCTTGCATGTTGTTCTCCAACTTAAAGATTCAAAATATAGGTTGAAATTATTGGTTTGTGGTGTTAAAAAATCTGGAATTTTTGTTCTTTCCAACTGTTTTCTTTTAATTCCGGGTCGGGTCACTTCCGGGTCGGGTCAAATATCAGAAACAGAAAAATCAGAAAGTCAGCATCCAAAATCAGCATTCCAAAATCGACAAAAGATCAGATTTCCAAACAATAACTTCTCTGAGCGGGTCGACGATTTGAAACGAGCATCGGTCGCTGGCCGGAGAAGGTAAGGGTTTATCCCTCTGTCTTTTTTTTTCTTTAATTTATGTTGTGTGTTGTTTTAGTATTTACTTAGTGAAATTATAATGTAGATTAGTTCGTGATTAGTATAGTGATACATGTGATGCTCGTTTTACTTTAAAGATCATGATTTGTGGTAGTTAAGGTCTGAATATATTATTGTGGCCTATTTTTGCGTGTCTCTATGATCAAATGAGTAGTATAATATAGGTTCAGCATTGATAATTTATCGATATGCTTGTAAATCTCTGTGTATGAGTTTGGAGTAGTGAAAAGTGAGAGATGGAGAAAGTATTGTGTTGTGTGGATGTTTTCTCTGGTTACTTGTTGATTATGCTAGGCGTAGATAATATTGAACCATGCTTTATCTTACCGAGTTCCTTAACTTATTCATTTCTTGTAGGGTATTAGTTGCTTATTAGATGTGATATGCAAAGCTAGTTGACTTGTCATATGCTTGATCATCAACCTGATTATATACACCCTGTTTTGAGGTGTCAATATTTACCATGCCTAATGAATATTGTGATAAGGTTTAGCTCATACATAAGAGACTCTGCTCATCTGAACCTCTAAGTGTTTATTTCCCATTTGTATTATCTTATATGTCTACTGAACTGGTTACACACATGCTTTGTATATTGAATGATTGAATCAACATCTGCATTAGCATGATATACTTCCTGATTTACTTGTGTCATATCAAGTTGTAGCCTCTGTTGCATTCACACTTAGATAATAATGAAGGGTTTCATGTAGTAAGACATGTATAGGGAATAATTTAGTATTGAAATTATCTAACTATAAATGGAGGAATCTAGCAAATGGCTTGAGTAGGACATGTTTAGGAATAAAATGCCTTGGTCTGTTGCTGGTTGTGCACACATGCTTAAATTATCTACTTAGGATTATTGTGTTTGTTTCTATAGCTGTATGAATCTGTCTATGTGAGAATGCCTAGTATTTTATATGAAACAAATTGTTAAACATGAGATATGTTGGAAATGATCCAAGATTTGATGTGTCACTATTGTCTAGTCTCCTTGATATATGTTAAGGTGCTATACTTGTCTTGGATTGATTCCCTCCCTTGTTAGTTTTCTGTGAAATCTGAAAAATATTGAGACTTCCCTTTTTTTTTTTACTTTTGATTGAAAGCATGAACCCTCTGTGTTGGTTTAAGAAGGTTGTCGACAGTTATCTTTCCATTTTTATTTTTTCATTCCTTGTCTTGCCAACTATTAAATTAAATTTTACTAATCCTTTACTTTTCTTTCGTTTTACATGAAATGCATCGGGAGTAACGAAGAGTCTCGTTATGAGACTCATCATGACTTCGTTTAAAATTAAGACCCGCATCCACATTCCTTGCATTCTTCGGCCTCGGGATTCCCAAACAAATAGGGCGAGACGACATCGTCATCCGCTTTAGTTTCCTTCCATTGTTATTCTTTATTTTCGTTATTTTTATTTGGGTCTGTAATAATTATTTAATGCTTGTGTGATTGTTAGGATATTTAGAATAATTAGGCCGATGAAATTGAATTCGAGGCCGCATTTTTGTTTCTCTGTTTTATTATTTTCTTACCGCTTTAAACCAAATACCACAATCGCCGATGAAATTGAATTCGAGGCAGCACTTTATTTTCGTTTCTCTGTTTTCAGTTTACTGTTTTAAACATCCATGCAACGGATATTTACTGTTTTTACTAAACACCCCGTCTTCTCGGGGAGTGCCTCATTTTTTCGCTATCGCCATCAAGCATCGCCATCGCTATCGCCATCGCCATCGCTCACATCGCTTTAATTTAATTTCGCTGATTTGAACACGATACTACACTGGCCGATGAAAAATATCCGTCGATTTTGAGGCCTCCACAGTCGTAAAGACGGAAATATAACTTCTGTGCAATGATGAGACTTAAACCTTTTTATTTCATCCGAGATCAACATGTTTAGTAGGCGAGGTGACTAAAATAACCAACAAGTTATATATTCGCAGCCATGACGTGATTATAGTGATCTTTTCTATTTCACCCGAGAGACCAACACGTTTAGTAGGCGAGGCAATCAAAATAAACCACATTAGTCATATGTTTGCAGCCACGACGTGATTGGAATGTTCTTTTCAAAATTTAAGTCTGAGCCCTCCGTGATCCAAACATTCATTGTTTTGAATACGGATATGAAGTTATTTGTATTTAACTGTTTCTAACCGTTTGTTCTTGACAGCTTGCAGGGATTAAAGTAAATAAAGGCAGATTATTCCTCGGTGTTTATTTATTTTATTTCTTTCTTTAATTCAGCTTTTATCCCATTTTGTATTGTAATATTATTTATCGCACTTATGTAACTATTGATATGCTTAGAATAGGCAAAACTTAGGATTAATTCATAGGGTAGTTTAAGATTTGAAACCCGTCGCTAGCTTATTTATTTGTAGGCTTGATTAAATTCAAACTTAGAAACCCTCCGCTAGTTATTTATTTTAGGCTCGTCACGCGTATTCAAGATTTTCAAAATAACTTTTGTCATCTTTTATTTGCTTTATTAATCATTCCGAATAAGTTTATCTTTTGTCAATTTACAATTCAATGATTCCCAAAATTTTACTTCTTTGGCATTATAAATAATTTATTGTCACAAATGCATATTTTCCAAGACTTTACATGTATCTTTCTTTTTATGTCATTCGAATGCATACATGTACAAAATGCATCTCTTTCATTAATTATTTGCAAACATCTTTAACTTCATACTTCAAACATGTATTTTTTCTAGTTATAATTAACCTGAGTTTGACCGGAGAACCGCAAGTTAGTGGATCTTAAAGGATGCTTAATCCCTTCCCTTTAGGATAATAAAGAACCCTTACCTAGAATCTCATTAGTTTCGCAGACCTTAAAATTGGAGTTACATTGCAGCATTTAGTTTAATATTTAGGTGTCCTAATTCACCGTAAAAATAATTAGGTGGCGACTCCTCCACCCTTTTTACCCAGGAATCACCGAACACGTCTGTGCTCCGCTTTTTGATCGAAGCGGGTCGAAAATGGGGCGCGACAATATATATACCGCACTTGCATTATGCATATATTAGTTAACCATTACATGGTATGATGCCCACAGAGGCTGTCATGGTAAGGAAATTGCCCGATGAGGCTAATGAATATGGATAATGCACTGTGTATAACTTGTAGGCAAGTGTATTAGGGCCCTAAGAGGCAGTTATTATCGGTCAGTTGTTTATGTTTCAGTTATTGGTATATTCCTGTTATGCTGATATTTATGCCTGACATACCCAGTACATCAATCGTACTGACGTCTCTTTTGTCGGGGGACGCTGCGTTTCATGCCCGCAGGTTTGCATAGGCAAGGCGACGACCCACGTGAATAGGTAGCAGATTTCAGCAGATTTTTGGAAGCACTCCTCTCTTTCTGGAGTGTCGGTCTGATTTTGGTATGATACAGTTTTTGCGTGTCTATATGGGTATGGCGGGGCCTTGTCCCGACCTGTTGATGTTGTGTACTCTCTTGGAGTCTTGTAGACAGGTGTCCTGTGTGTAGTAGTCTTACATGGCCTTGTCCGCCTTGGTATATGTATATATATAAGATGGTTACCTGGTTCTCACAATTTTTTTTCGGCTTAGTCCGTAATTAATTATGATCAGATGTCCATTGTAAGAATGGCGGTACCCGACGGGTGGGATCCGGGTGCTCGTCGCGACCCTACGATTTGGGTCGTGAAAAACTTGGTATCAAAGTATGTCTGTCCTAGGGAGTCTACAAGTTGTGTCTAGTAGAGTCTTGTTTATGGGTATGTTGTGCACCATACTTATAAGCAAGAGGCTGCCTGACATTTAGGGGTGGTTTACGTTCTTTCATTTCATAAATCGTGCTATAGAACTGAGTTATAAGTATTTCACTCCTGATCCATTTTGTGCTTATGATTCCAGCAATGCCTACCGCAAAGAAGAAGTACAAGAGTATGAGGGAGTTGAATACGGCTGTGGGGGAAGGTACCGGCCGATTGCCACCCATTAGCGAGGGCCAGAGTGAGACCCTCGGTACGACTCATTCGTATGGATCTCCCAGTATATCACCATCGGAGGAGATTAGTGGAGCTGTAACACCTCTAGTTCCTCCACATGATACTCCATATGTGGATCTTGATATGCGGAGTGCGGTTCAGTTATTGACACGATTGGTGGCCTTTCAGAGGCTTTCTTACAACATTTTCTACCAGTCGAGCTTCGACGGGCCAGACAGGATAGGTTCATACATCTTGAACAAGGCAGCATGAGCGTTCGAGATTATAGCTTGCAGTTTAATTCCTTAGCTCGATATGCTCCAACAATTATAGCTGAAATGAGTGACCGGGTACACAAGTTCGTTACTGGCTTAGGGCCACACTTGGTCAACGAGTGTACTATGACTTCTTTGAATCCGGATATGGATATCGCTCGCATCTAGGCTTATGCACAGAACCTGGAGGATCGCAAGAGGCAACAACGGGTCGATTGAGATCGCGATAGGAGCCTGCATAAAAGGGCTCTGTCTTTAAGTGGCGTGAGGGACTTCGGAGGCAGGCCCATGCCACAACCTTATAGACGACCATCTTACCCAGCAGCCGGTGCATCATTGCCATCTTCAGGATCGAGGGCTGATCGTTATATTCAAATAGGACCAGGCCAGAGTTCACGAGCACTAGGATCTTATTATAGAGGGAACTCTATGCAAATGAGGCCTCTATTGGCTCGATGTGGACAGTGTGGTGGGACCCATACAGGGTTATGCCAACAAGAGGGAATAGTGTGATATTTCTGCGGGGAGCGTGGTCATATAGCGCGAGATTGTCCGATAAAAAGTGAAGGTGGTAGAGCCCAGCCGGTCGGATCTGCAGCAGCTTCATCCCAATCAGTACGCCCATTAGGACAAAGGCAACATGCATTATCTGGCCGAGGCAGAGAAATGGGCTAGAACCGTACTTATGCACTGATGGGGCGGCAGGATCAGGAATCCTCACATGATGTCATTATAGGTACGCTATCGGTCCTTTCACATAATGTGTACGCGTTGTTAGATCCAGGCTCAAATTTATCATATATTACTCCTTTCGTTGCCGGTAAATTTGGTATGGATCCTGAGTTGATAAGGGATCCATTTGTGGTATCTACACCGGTTGGTGAATCGGTAATCGCTAAACGGGTCTATCAAAATTGTGCAATATTGGCTTGTAGTCATCAGACCCTAGCAGATTTAGTGGAATTCGAAATGGTTGACTTTGATGTTATTATGGGCATGGATTGTTTAGCGTCATGCTAAGCTAATGTTGACTGCTGAACAAAGGTTGTTAGATTCCAATTTCCAGGCGAGCCAGTCCTTGAATGAAAAGGTAATACGGCGACGCCAAAGGGTAGGTTTATTTCATACCTTAAGGCAAGAAAGATGATCTCCAAGGGGTGTATATACCATCTTGTTCGGGCAAGAGATGTCGATGTTGAACCACCTAGTTCTCAATCAATTCTGGTAGTCAATGAATTTCTTGATGTATTCCCAGACGAACTTCCAGGCCTTCCTCCTAAAAGGGAAATTGAGTTCGGTATAGATGTCTTGCCAGACACTCAAATGATATTTATTTCTCCTTATAGGATGGCTCCAGCTGAGTTGAAAGAATTGAAGGAGCAATTAAAGGATTTGCTCAAAAAAGGCTTTATTAGGCCTAGCATATCTCCTTGGGGCGCGCCGGTATTGTTCGTACGAAAGAAAGATGGCTCATTACGGATGTGTATCGACTATCGGCAACTAAATAAAGTTACTATCAAGAATAAGTACCCTCTTCCTCGAATTGACGATTTGTTTGATCAGTTACAAGGTGCGAGATGTTTCTAAAAATTGACCTAGGATCGGGGTACCATCAGCTAAAGGTTAAAGAGAAGGATATTCCGAAGATGACCTTCAGGACAAGGTATGGTCACTTCGAGTTCCTAGTAATGTCATTTGGACTTACAAATGCACCAGCAGCATTTATGGATCTAATGAATAGCGTGTTCCGCCCATTCCTAGACGTATTTGTGATAGTATTTATAGATGATATTCTGGTTTACTCTCACTCATAAACGGAGCATGTGGATCACTTGCGGATAATACTACAAACGCACCGGGACCATACGTTGTATGCAAAGCTATCCAAATGTGAGTTTTGGCTGAAGTCAGTGGCTTTTCTTGGTCATATAGTGTCAGACGAGGGTTTAAGAGTTGACACTCAGAAGACTGAATTGGTGAAGAATTGGTCGAGGCCTACGACTCCAACAGAGGTTCGCAGCTTTTTGGGCTTAGCTGGCTATTATAGAAGGTTTATAGAAGGATTTTCTACTATATCAGCACCACTAACGAAGTTAACACAAAAGGCTATAAAATTTCAATGGTTCGATGCTTGTGAGCGGAGTTTCCAAGAGTTAAAGGATAGATTAACATCGACACCGGTCCTTACTCTCCCAGAGGGTCCAGAAGGTTATGTTATGTATTGTGATGCCTCGGGAGCAGGTTTAGAATGTGTGCTAATGCAGCATGGTAAAGTGATTGCCTATGCTTCAAGGCAATTGAGGAAATATGAGAAGAACTATCCGACACATGATTTAGAATTGGCCGCAGTAGTCTATGCACTGAAGATTTGGCGACACTATTTATATGGTGTTCATGTAGACATTTTTACGTATCACAAGAGTCTGCAATACATATTCAAACAAAAAGAGTTGAATCTGAGACAAAGAAGATGGATTGAATTATTGAAGGATTATGATGTGCACATCTTATATCACCCTGGCAAATCCAATGTTGTAGCAGACACGCTCAATCGTAAGTCAATGGTCAGTTCGATGCCAGTGCAAGTCAAAAGGAAGAAATTTGTAAGAGAGCTTCATCAGTTAGCTAGTTTGGGAGTCCGACTAGTGGATTCAGAGGATGGTGGGTTTGTGGTCCAGGATATGTAAAAATCATCCCTTATATCAGAAACTAAGGAACGACAATGGGAAGACCCTAGTTTGAAGAATATAAGAGAAAGCATTCAACAAAATAAGACCACGACCTTTGAGATTGACGAACAGGGAACTCTCAGGCACCATGGTCGTCTATGTGTTCCAAATGTAGCAGGATTATGGAATAGAATTATGACGGAGATTCATTGTTCACGGTACTATATTCATCCAGGATCAACTAAAATGTATCATGATCTCAATAGTATTTATTGGTGGAATGATATGAAGAAGCGCGTGGCAGAGTTTGTAGCTCAGTGCCCCAATTGTCAGCAGGTAAAAATAGAACACCAAAAGCCTGGTGGCTTGACTCAAAATATTGAGATTCCGATATGGAAATGAGAAATGATTAATATGGACTTCATTACGGTATTACCTCGTTCCTATCAGAAATTTGATTCTATTAGGGTAATGTTGATAGACTAACCAAATCAGCTCATTTCTTACCTGTGAAAACTACTTACACTGCCGAATATTACACAAAGTTATATATTAAGGAGATTGTTTGACTTCATGGTGTGCCTATCTCTATTATATCTGACCGAGGTGCTCAGTTTACATCTAACTTCTGGAAATCATTTCAGAAATGGTTAGGCACCCGAGTTAATTTGAGTACGGCTTTCCATCCTCAAACAGATGGTCAAGCTGAGTGAACGATTCAAACGCTCGAGGACATGTTACGAGCTTGTGTGTTGGACTTTAAGGGAAGTTGGGATGATCACTTACCCCTTATTGAGTTCGCATACAATAAAAAAATTAAGCCAGTACTAAAATGGCTCCATATGAAGCCTTGTACAGATGAAAATGTAGATCTCCTATTGGATGGTTCGAGGTAGGCGAATCAGAGTTATTTGGACCTGACTTGGTACACCAAGCCATAGAAAAAGTAAAGCTTATCCAAGAACGGTTGTTAACAGCGCAGAGTCGTCAGAAGTCATACGCAGATGTGCGACGATGTGACTTAGAGTTTCAGGTAGACGACTGGGTATTTTTGAAGATTTCGCCGATGAAAGGTGTAATGAGATTCGGGAAAAAGGGAAAGCTTAGTCCAAGGTATATTGGGCCATATCGCATCATTCGACGAATTGTCCAGGTAGCGTACGAATTGGACTTACCTTCAGAGTTGGAGTGTGTTCATCCAGTCTTCCATATTTTCATGTTGAGAGCATGTGTTGGAGATCCTTCTCGGATTGTACCAATTGAGGATGTGCAGATTACAGAGGATATGTCATATGAAGAAATTCATGTTGATATCCTAGATCGGCAAGTCTGCAAGCTGAGGACTAAGGAAGTAGCTTCTGTAAAAGTGTTGTGGCAAAATAGGAACGTGGAAGAGATGACATGGAAAGCTGAAGAGGAAATGACGCGCAAATATCCACACCTATTCCAGACTAATGTCGAGATTTCAAGAGAAGCCTAAGGTAAATTCCAAATTCCTGTCATGATATTTAATGATTGTGTATTCGGGCTACGTAACGGGAATTAGATATGTTACCCCAACATTTGAGGACGAATGTTTCTAAGGGGGAAAAGATGTAACATCCCGTACTTTCGGATTACGGTTTAAATCGCTAAACATATATAAAATCGCTAGGCATGTGTAAATAGACCCGAGCGTTGAGAAAATTTATGTTATATTTATTAATGCTAATAAAGAGATTAGTATATAAAAGGATTAAACCCCGAAATAATTTTGAACGTAACAAGTGTGATCGGAATAAATTTTGGCATGTGCATAAAGAGGTTATGGACTAAGGTCATATCACAAAAATTATGACATTGAGTATATGAAGATCCTATAAGTTATTAAGATTTAAGTGAATTGGGAACACATAATTAATTATGTGGGTGATTGATGAATTATACGGAGGCATGTCACTTAAATTATTTAAGTGAAAGAACACGTTGGTTCTAAGGTGGCAAAGTACTGCATGTCATCCTACACGTGTAAGTGTGGCATCATTTAGGGAAACTTAAGATGTTAATGGGAGACATTATGATTCACTTTGTATTGGGGTATATATCCTTGTTTTAATTAAGCAAACCGTGATTCAATTGCTAAAGCCCACCAACCCTTTCTTTATATTTTATTAACGAAGCAGAAGCAAAACAAATACTAGTTGCTTTCATTTAGATGAATCGTAGGCTACTATAGGAAAGGAAGAGATTGCTTCATTAGTAGATAAGTTTTATATTCATACCTATTTCTTTCTAAAAGATAGAGGAAAAACTGAGTTGCTGGATGTTGTTTCCTCAACGAATCGCAACAACAATAACTCCCTAGACTCGGGTAATTAGTGGATTTGGGGTATGTTAAGGCAAATTTTTTTTTTCTTTTGGCATATTCCACGTAACGAAATAAAATTGTGATATTGCTCCATAATTTATAGAGATATACCAGTCCCATTTATCGTATTTAGCTTTAGAATAGAATTTTTTTGAGAAAACACATACCTCAATATCTGAATTAGACATGGCTGAACTCTCGGATTTGGTACTGCTGGAGGATGTTGTTGTATGTGCCTCTACAGATGTTGGCTGAAATGTTGTGTGAGATGTTGTAGCATCAGTGGCAATATTTGGATCAACCCTTGTTCTAGTACTCCTGGGAACACCCTTAGGTAAGAATTGTTTTAGGAGAGTTTCATAAGGGATTTCCTCGTCTGCTTGAGGCATGCTGGGTTGTTCAAAAGCAGATGGTACTTCCTCACTTTCCTCTTCCTCAGTTGAGAACACATAGTCTGAATCACCACTGGCACTGCTCAAGTAAGAGGGTTTAGATCTTTTACTGATTGAACCTTCATGGACTATTTTCTCAAACATCCTACTCGTTCGACAAGTAGGAAAGGTAGAGGATCTTAGTTTTTTACCCAAAGATGAAAAATCAAAAGTTTGATCAACATCTATAGGATTGTTATTATCTCCCGGGTAACTAATATCTAGAGGTTCATCATTGCCTCTAAGAACTATTGCAGTACACCGGTTTTCATGTAGATTTGAGGAAGAAGATAGGCCTGGTTGTTTATGGGTATTATGCTTGAGTTTTTCTAATTCTGATGAAGGGCTAATGCTCATGAGAGTGTTGGGTGGAATGTTGGTTGATATTTGTTCTGACATTAGAGAGATTTCCATAGGTGAAGCTTGATGAGAGGGTTTTTAGATTGAGATTGAATTTTGATTTGGTGAGTCCATCAGGTAAGAGAATGTATACCCGATGTGATTTTTCCCACTTTTTTTTTATTTTTTTATTTATGGAAAATTAAAAAATTATAAAATGGTAGCAAATGAGAGGAATATTTATATACATGGCTAGCCTTTCTTAGCAACAAAAATCCCTTAGTTTTCGGTGTTTCATTTTTACACAATAACTTACACCTAAAATATTGGGATAAACATCATGGAAAATATTGGGATAAACATCACGGTAGGAATAAACTATAATTTTATCATTTTAAATTTAGAAATTCCTGTAAACAAGGCATATAATAGGGAGTAGGATCTGATATTTCAACGATCAAATAAACACAACATCCCAACACATATTACATTCTAAAAATGTCAACACCATTTGTTAGCAACACTTTGGACGACACAAGTATTTTGATCCCATAAGAATTTTCAGATTTGGCAACTAACCAAGACATATTTTATATGTACTTTATGAGTTTGACCACTGGACCAATGTAACATTGTCCTTGGTCTAATCATATAACACGTATAAAAGAATTTTTCATGTCAAAAATAAGAATACTTTTATGGTATTCTCAAATCTCTTTTGAAGCACTCAATACTCCTATAGAATAAGAACGATATATTTTTACGGCATTTTCCCATTTCTCACAGTTTCCAAATATATGTAAAGGCTTTGCCTTATTTTGATACTCCATTTTTATGATATATATATATATATATATATCATAGCAGGGAACGATATCACATTGAAAACATATTCTTATTGCAGGATGATACTTGTGTGACCAAAAGTTATGCACTATACTGCAACAATAATCAATTAGTGATATAGCATAGGTAAATGTCACCCGAAATGTTAGACAACGTTTCAGTCGACATTCACCAAAAATGCCTTCTTTTTAGAGATTACAAAGACCAGGAGATTTCTTCAAACTAGAAAATCTCTCATGGTCCAAAACTTTTGTAAAAATATCAACTAGTTGATGAAGAGTGTCAACATGTTCAATTTTAACTAGCTATTTTTCAACTAAATTTCTTAAAACGTGATGTCTAATATCAATATGTTTTGTTACATGAGTGTTGAACTAGATTTTTGGAAATATTTATAGCACTCAAATTATCACAGTACAAAATCAAAATGTTGCTGGTAAACCCATAGTCGTCTAACATGTGTCGTAGCCATATTAATTGAGAGCAACAACTTCCAACTGCTACATATTCAGATTCAGCAGTTGAAAGTGAGACACAATTTTGTTTACGACTATACCGTGAAATAAGGTTATTGTCAAGATAAAAATATCCTCCACTTGTACTTTTTCTATCATCCACATCTCCAGCCCAATCCAAGTCACTAAATCCTATTAAGTTAGGATTACTGTCTTTGGAATACCAGATTTCCAACTCACATGTTCCAGCAACATATCGAATAATACATTTCAAGGCATTTAAGTGGGACATTTTGGCTCAGAAATGTTGCTTTGATATTTATCCGGAGTTTTAAAGTTTGAAACAGTATGGTTTTAAGTGTCCAGGGGAGTTACAGTGATGACATACAAACTTCATATTCTTTGACATATTTGAGAACCTATTATTCATCACTTTTTCTTTTACAAAGCATATTTTCTCATTTTTATCAAAAAGATCAGAGCATATGGTTTTAAGAGAGTTTTTGTACCTAATACCTACATGTGAAGATTTACTAAAGTTAAGTATCTCATTAAATTTAGAAGTCCCTGTGTAGAGCTTGCGGAAGGTTGCTTCGGCTAAATCCAATTTTGCACGAATCTTATCAAATTCAATAACCTTTTTGGTAAGTGCAACCTCAAGTCGGGTTATCGTGCATGTTAATTCTAAATTCTCATGATTTAAAGACTTTACCTTTTTATCAAGTTGCTTGGATTTTATAATTAAGGATTTACAAATACTTTATATTTCATTAATTATATCATATTTGCATTCAACTTGATCTATACAATCAACCTCACTAACAGAAATAGAACCACTAAAGCAATTAACATCAGAATAGTTAAAGAATTCATATCTTTCGGATGTCGCTGAGGATGTTGATATCGTTGCTGATGTTGGAACAAATGTCATGACATCTGAGACAACATTATATATGACATCTTCATTATCCGATAGAGACTATTCAAAAACAATGGCCATCATTTCTTGTGTTTCAATTTCACGATCTCCTTTCTCTTCTTCTTCATCATCACTAGGAGAAACTCATAGGTTCTTACCAAAGTTTCTAAGAGTGTTTGCACATTCGTTAGCATAATGACCCCAACCTGAGCATGTATGACATTGCACTGACTCAAGTTGTTTAGGATCAAATTTGGTACGATCCGAGTTAGTTCTTCTTAGTTTATTTCCTTTTTGTACATTTGGAAGGAATCTAGTGGGCTTTTGATTGAAGACTTGGTTTTGGTGCTATTTAGATTTAGATTGATTTCTCTCATTGTTGAACTTCCTCACCATCGAATTGTATTTTCGAGTGAGTAAGGCAACATTTGCACCTTCACCAATTTCTTCAAGATTCTCATCCTCTTCTTCGATTTGACTCTCCGAGGATTGAACTTGAAGTGCACATTCTTGCTTTTGTACAATTCCTTTTGATTCTCAATTTTTATCTCATAAGTTTTGAGTATGTTCATCAAGGTATAAAGGTTCATTGTGGCAAGATTGTGAGCTTCTTCAATAGCACAAATCTTTAAATTGAATTTTTCAGGAAGAGAGCGGGGAGTCTTTTCAACAAGTTGAGTGTTGGTTAATGGTTCACCAAGCACTTGACATTCATTTGAGATGTCAATCAACTTTTCAAAATAAGATTTAATATCATCCGCTTCTTTCATCCTTAAACATTCATATTTACTCATAAGCATGCGTAGCTTTGTTCGACGAACACTTGAGCTCCCTTCACAATGCATTTGTAAAGTATCTCATGCGTCCTTGGCCGTGGGGCAGTTTTGAATGAGTTTGAACGTGTAAGTATCAATCCATCCAAAAATTGCATTTAAGGCCTTTTCGTTAAAGCTAGCATAATTGGTTTCTTCTATAGTCCATTCGGATTCAGGTTTAGCAATAATGTCACCTTCTTCATCTAGTGGCAACATTGGAACAACATACCCATTGGTTATAGATCTCCATGCACGAATATAAATTGATTTGATATGCGAACATAGACGAATCTTCCAATAAGCATAATTTGTGGACACACTCAGGCAACACTTATGATCCAGATTTCTGAGATGAAATCCCAAGAGCTTTCTTGGTATTTTTGCAATCTGATTCTGGATCTCGATTCACTGTAGTAGCCTCTCTATTTATAGTAGAGAGTCTTCCTTGAAGAGCTCATAGATCTATTGAGAAGGTTGAGGGAAAGATGGGCAGCTAGTGTGTTTGTTGGAGAAGATCATGGAGTAAAATCCTCTAACATCTTTGACTTGTTCCTCATGCAAAGCAACAGTCTTGACTCGTTCTTCCCACGTTTTTCACTGGCTCCTTTTTACCTTGCCAAGTCATTTTTACTTCATAGTAATATTTACAAAAATATTACTTCATTCTGTGAAGTAAGGCAAAACTGTTTTTCGAAGATGTTGGTCAGAATATTAGGACATTTGTCCCAATATTTTTATGCATTCAAATCAGTACTTCAGAAGATATGTTGGGTCAAATGTCACAACATCAAACCCAACATTAACACTTATGCTTAAATTACTAATTTAATATAAATATTGAGCATGATTAATCATTTTGTATTAGTTACCTTGCTATTACAATTTTACAATTGGGCATGGAAAAAATTGACAAGTCATGACCTAAACGTTCCCCTAAAGGCACCTTCCCCAAAATGGCCATGTTTTTTTTCTTTCTATAAATTATAAAATTGAAACAACCACATTCTTTGTGATAGAAATTTTGAAACCTCACTCAAATGAACATTCATTGTTTACATATGGTGATTATTCATTAAAAGGAGGTAATATATGAACTAATTAGATATGATTAACTGATAAAAGCTTATATAAAGATAATTGTCATGTATTTATAGGATTAAAGTAAATATCGGAGCTTAAGTTTGTCCGCCAATCCGTTATGACCTCATCTCCCAGACTCCAACAATTAAATATTCTTAAGATTTTAATAATGCAAGAACAATTTTAATGTTAGTTCCCAGAATAAGGTACAAATAATCACAGGTACATTTATTAAAATCTTAAGTTATTCAGTTTCTACAAGAGCTATTAAGTTACTTCTTGCAAAATAAAAAGATCCTTAATGTCCATTAATGAGACTCTTTTAGTAACTACTATACTTAATAGAAAACTTTATTCTTCATACAACTTTTTCTCATCTTTTGATCTTTAATGTAAGATAATTAAAAGATGTTCAATAAAACTAGAACTATTTGTTTATGAAAAAGCTGAAATGGCGAACCCATATAATTAAAAAGGTTTTTGTCCAACAAAACTCTCTTAACACAAAAATATCCTGGTACTATCTCTCACTAGAACCTGCACGAACCAGATACTTTGGGTCATGCCAAACCAAACAATCAATATTCTTTCAGTAAAACAATGGTGTTTTTCCCAACTTTTATCTCTATCATATTCCCCTTAAGGAAAAGGGTAGTTCAACCAAAATTTAATGAGACACTAAAATAGAGTTTAAGTTCTATAATGTGGAGGCGGAGTCGGGATTTGAACTTTATAGATTCTAAATTCTTTGATAGCAAAATTAGTTTCTAAATTTAATTTTTATACGACTTTTGATCAAATATAGAGTGTCCCTGAGACTATACGTAGATAGTGTAAAAAGAATTTACACAATTAAATAACTACCGATGATAACTGCAATTGATTAAATTGAATATAAGACAAATTATACGATAGGTTAGGGATAATATAGTCAAACAAACAAACTTGAGGTCCTTTGAGTCAAATGTGAACCATTGGGTATTCAGAAAGAAAAAGTATTTCAGATCTGTAAGGTTCTAAGTTCTAACTATTGAATATCAGACAAGTGTTGGAAAGTCAGATAGTAGTGACACAGAGAGAAGAACAAATGGATTTATAAGAGAGAGACAGAGAAGTGGAACAAAAAATAAAGAAAATATAAAATTAGTTGCTGCTTCTATTAGTACACACAGGTGAGTTTAATTTAAAGTATAACTCCAAGTAATTTAATATTGCTTTTATAGAAAAAACAATTAGAAGTAAAATAAAAAGAGAGAGAAAAAGGGGTTGTCTTAAATTCAACGGGGTCTATGTCTTTCATTGATTATTGTGTACATTATATATAATATTACATAATTTATTTACATGACTAGAAACTAAATAACTAATCTTCCTAATTACAATCGGAATATAATTTTACATAATATAAGATATACAATGATACGGGAATATTCTTATAATACTCTATCACACACCGCAGTCGAAGCGGGATGTTCTCGTACGCTGACACAGGCTCGAAAATCATCAAAGAGTATGTGTGGAAGTCCTTTAGTAAATATATTAGCAATTTGATACCACGAAGGAACATGAAGGACACGAACCTGTCCACGAGCCAATTTTTCATGTACAAAGTGAATATTTATTTCAATGTGTTTAGTGTGCTGATGTTGAACGGGATTGCCGGAGAGATATATCGCACTGAAATTATCACAGTAGACCAATGTAGCCTTGCGTATTGGGCAGTGAAGTTCCAGCAGAAGGTTGCGTATCTAACAAGACTCAGAAACAACATTCGCTACTCCTCCGTACTCGGCTTTGGTACTGGATCGAGACAGAGTAGATTGTCTTTTAGAAGACCAAGACAACAAGTTGTCTCCGAGGAACACACAGTAACCTGATGTGGATCGACGAGTGTCCGGACAGCAACCCAGTCAGCGTCAGAATAAGAGGTGAGACTAGAGAGTGTGAAGTTGTATAGGTGTAGGCCGAAGTGAAGAGTACCTTGTACATAACGTAAAATATGTTTGAGTGCATTCATATGTTCATCCGTCGGGCTATGCATATGTAAGCATATTTGTTGCACGACATAGGATATATCTGGTCTCGTGAAAGTGAGATATTGTAATGTTTCTGCTAAATTGTGATAGTGAGTCGGGTCGACATACATAGAATCCGAAGAGGCACTGAGTTTGGAATTAGTGTCCGCCGGTTTGCAAGACGTCATGCCTGCTCGGTCAAGGATCTCTTCGGCGTACTTCCTTTGACAAAGAAATAAGCCACATGCATGTCTCATAACAGCAATTCCCAAAAAATAGCTTAGGGGCCCCAAATCCTTCATAGCAAACTCAGAGGCAAAGAGTGACATAATGCATCGGCGAAGTGCATAAGAAGATGTAGTGAGGATGATATCATCAACATATAATAGGATGTATGCCATGTCATTACCCTTGTTATAGATTAACAGAGAATGATCAGATTGGCTATGTAAAAAACCGATAGAGGATACAAAATCAGCAAACTGTTGGTACCATACACGAGGATCCTGTTTCAGTCCATAGAGTGATTTCTTCAAATGACACACATGATCTGGATGAACCGGATCTATGAATCTCATAGGTTGATGCATATACACAGTTTCATGAAGGTCCTTAGGCAAGAAAGCATTTTGACGCCAAGCTGATGAATAGGCCAAGTTTTGGACAAAGCAATACTGAGAACGGTCTGAATAGTAGTCGGTTTCACCACCGGACTGAAAGTTTCATCACAATCCACTCCCACATGTTGAGACCTGCCATCACCTACAAAACGGGTCTTGTGCCTTTCAAAAAAATCATCAGATTTCTTTTTATGTAAAAAAATCCACATATAACGAATAATATTAGCATCAAGAGGATGGGGTACTAGATCCCACGTCTTATTTTCAATAAGAGCATTATATTCGTCAATCATTGCATTTTTCCAATTAGGATCGGACAAGGCATTTTTCGAGTTGTGAGAAAGAGGTGAAGGGACAACCGAATTGGATAAGTTAAATAGTCGTTTGGGTTTGGAAATGTCGTGCATAGCATGAGTTTCCATTGTCCGTTGGGGTGCCGCGGGTGGTTGGACTGGATCGGGAGGGGTGGACGAGACATGGCAGCGGGATCGGGAATAGGACCGGGAGTGATAAGGTGGGGCCGAGATGAGGCAGTGGTGGCGAGAAGAGAGGCGCTGGTGAAGAAGCGGCGGCCGAATCGGAAAGGCGAGAAGAACATTCGAGGCTCCCATTCTTGAGGTGGATGAAATTTGCCCGATGGGGATTGGGTCGGGCTCCAGTGAGGGTAGCAACTGATTTTGTAAGTGATGAATTAGAAAGAGATTTAGGCCATTATTTAAGAAGTCATAGGAATTAGAAGGTGGAGAATTGAGTTCGGCAAAAGAAAATTGGGACTCATCGAATATGACTTGTCTAGAAACAATTCTTTTTCGGCTGGACAAGTCGTAATAGTTGTAACCTCGATGATTGGGTGGGTAACCAAGAAAGACACATGGGGATGACCGAGGTTGCAGCTTGTTGATTTGAGTGGAGGGATAGAAGGGGTAGCATAGACATCCGAAAGTTCGTAAATGCTTATAGGAAGGATCCCGAATATAGAGAACTTGAGTGGGAGTTTTGTGTTTGAGAGACTTGTTTGGGAGATATTCAAGAGATAGGTTATCATTGAGAGAGCATAATGCCAAAAATAGGGGGATAGAGGCGTGGGCAAGGAGGGCACAAATTAAGTTGTTTATGGTTCTAATTTTTCGTTCGGCTTTTTCATTTTATGGAAAGTTGTGTGGACAGGAAACACGAAGAACAAGGCCGTGTTTGGCAGAAAAAAGTTTGAATTGTTGATTATCGAATTTTCTCCCATTGTCACATTGAAAACATTTGATATTCTTTTCAAATTATATCTTAATTAAAACACTAAAGGACGAAAAAATAGAATAAACTTGTGACTTATTACCAATGGAAAAAGTCCACAGAAAGTTTGAATAATCATCCAAAAATAACACATAATATCTATGTCCGATCGTGCTTAAATTATGAGAAGTCCATAAATCAATGTGTATGATATCAAATGGCATTAAAGTATTGGTGGATGAAGAATAAAATGACAATTTGACATATTTTCCAAAAATGCAAGATTCACAAACAGGAAGATAAGAGACATATTTGCAATTGATAAATTTATTTTTGCTATGGGAGCGTAAAACAGAATCTCCCGGATGTCCTAATCTATTATGCCATAAAATAGACGAAATAACTGCAAAGGTTGATGGAGAGGAGGTTAGATATCCGACGGTGGTGGTGATGGGATAAAGGTCTCCGGTGCTGTCACATTTCATTATTCGCATCCCTGTCATAAGGTCCTTCACATAAAAACTAAAAAGATCAAATTCAAGGAAAACATTATTGTCGGTTGTGAAATGACGCACAAAGATTAGACTTTTGATAAGTTTTGGGGCATGGAGGATATTTTTAATGTTAACAGGGGATGTGGCGGGGAAAGTGATGATTTTCCATAACCTCAAATGGGAATACTGTGTCCACTACCAATACAAATATTGTGATTTAAATTACTCATATTGAGATAAGATGAGAGAGTACATTGGGATGCCTGTGAGATATGGCGCCAGTATCCATGTACCAACTGTCGTCTGGAACGTTGAGAGACATCGTGTTCATAGCCGCCTCAATATTCGCCGATGCGTAGGTTGAAGGAGGAGAGACATGTGAATTGTATGCATGTTGTGGACATGTGCCGAGAATGTCGGGCTGGGGCTGTCGGGCATGAGGTTGGGCCTAGGAGGACGTCGGGTAGGGTCAAGGTGGAGCAGCCCACACGTGTTGGGCCCACGCTGCCCATGGCGGGTAAGCAGCCCATGACAGATGTTGCTGCCAGTACTACTGTCGTTGCGGGTGGCTGCCTGCCGGCGGGGGATTCCCTCTACCACCGTTGCCACTGTTTTTGACTCGGCCGCCGCAACCCTTGCCGGAATTCCTGCCTTTGTTGTTATTTCGGGAATGTGAACCACATTTTGGATCGTTGGTTTGTCTATTGTAAGAGGTAGAAACTGAGCCCCTCGATTAGACAATTGTGCTACCGGCGGTTATGAGGGCGGCGTCAGTGGTGCTTGCATTGGCCGCTGCCCACTTGATTTTCTGGGTTTTTTCAAGAATAAATATCTAACGGGCCTTATAGAATGGAGGCAATGGCGTGCTTTGTTGGAGGATGGTAGCGACGCAGTCATAAGTTTCATTCAAACCTGCAATGAGTTGCATCATCAACCATTGATTTGTGACCGGTGCATCGACATTGGAGAGTTGATCGATAATCATCTTAGGTTCTTGACAATAGGCTGACGCATTAGAAAAATTGTCATGTTGAATGTCCTTAAATTGATTTCCAGATACAAGACACGTTGTGTTTTGTTATCATGAAAAATGCTTTCCAATCACTCCCACGTTTGTCGTGCAGTGGTGTCTATTTCAATTATTATATGTAAAAAATCATTCGAGATTGTGTCGTAGATCCATAGTAGAATAACCGCATCTAAGCATGACCAAAGATCATCATCGAAGCCATCACGTGTCTCCGGGGGCTCGACAATGGGCTTTGATTTAGGGGGGGGGGGTGATGTGATTGATGACTTTGTATACACGACAATGGATTTTAAAGAGTTTCGCCCAGGAGGAATACTAGACTTTTTCCATCTCAAGAGTAATGCGAATGAAGTTCTTGATGTTGTTAACAGCAAGAGCGGGATGAAATTTGGGTTGTTCAGCTATTGAAAATTGGGGAAGAAGAGGGAAGAAAGTTCGCCGAGAGGGAGAAAATAGAGGGGGTGGGCAGCGGAAAGGGTGGTGGCCGAGGATGTTGGCCGATGACTAGGGAAAATTTAGGGTTTGGCTGCTGATACCATAAAGGAATATGTTCCCTGCCTTTCATTGATTATTGTGTACAATAAATATATATAGTGTTACATAATTTATTTACATGACTACAAACTAGGTAACTAATCTTCATAATTACAATCGGAATATAATTTTACCTAATATAAAATATATACAATGATACGAGAATATTCTTATAATATTCTATCATGTGGAACACTAGTTAGGCCATTAGCAACAATTCAAACATGCACCATTAACTACAGCAGCTGTTTTTTTTTTTTTTAAAAAAGTCCACATTGTTGGTAAGCTTAAAAATGTGAAAATGAGTATGAAAAAATTCTTGGTAGGGAACGTTTCCTTCGAATGAGCCCTACACGATACAATTTAAATGTTGTCGGGCTCCAATATGGGTATCGGACACCGAGTGGGAAACAAAAAATGTGAAAATGAATATGAATTTAAAGTCATTAACTAAACTAAAGAAAGTGACAATCTGATTGTCTCCTCTATCTCAGTAAATGGTGTAAAATTAGCTGTTACATTTAGCATTAACAGAACACTCAACAGTAAATACTATGAATTACATTCAAAACTACTATTGAATGAGTAAAGGCTAATGGAAAGGTAACCCATAAACCTTGTGGTCCGGTCCTTCCCAAATTTCGCGCATAGCGGAAGCTTAATACACCGAGTTGCTCTTTTTATCCATAATCCCTCCCTATAGAGCCTCTAAAAATTAACCAAAGAAAAGACCAAAACTTTACCTTCCATTCTTGATGGGATTAACAAATTCAGCATCAGAAACTGCAGAAACTTCAGCTTGACTAATAATTTCATCATCATCTTCCATTGGAGGAGGAAAATTAAGATCTATTAAACTTCCACCGGTTCTTGAAAATTCTAATTTTGCTGGAACATTAACACTAACACTTGCTGCTGTTGCAGTAGCACCAATAACATGTGATCTTTTATGTCCACCTAAAGCTTGCCCTGATGAAAAAACTCTATAACAAATAGGACATTCATGTATTTTCTCTTCAACTACCACATTATTATTTCCACTTTCCACCACTTCATTATAACTTGAAACTAATTTAATCTTCTTGTGACTTGCTCTATGTCCACCTAATGCTTGATAAGACCGGAAAACTTTGTGACATGTTTCACATCTATACTTACCTCTCCCCTTAGTGATCTTCGTAATTACTTTAACTTGTACTCGAGAATCATCTGAATTTTCCTCGTTATTATAGTCTTCTTCTTTTTCGTCCTCAGAGTAGTGATCATCATCATCAACAACTTTAAAAGTAGTCCATTTATCTCTAGATAACATCATCAAGCAATGTGCAACATCTTCTTCAGGTGAAGTCTCTGAGATTGAACTAACTGGTTCTGTTTCAACCAATGATGAGTACTCTTTAACCTTCACAAAATTGGGCTTTCTTGATTTTCTGACCCGTTTGGATCTTCTAAAACGGGTCGGGTTTTTCGATGACTCGGTCTCGCTTTCTTTATCTGGAAGAACAACAACCGAGTCATCAGCAACACCTTCAGAGGACCATGAAGATGATGGAATTGACTCTGTTTCATCACTGATTTGTTGCTGATTAATCTGTTTTTGTTCTTGTTGTTGCATGTGTAAATTCATCATGTGAGATCTCATATGCCCACCTAAAGCTCTCCCATTAGCAAACTTTCTTGAACACAACTTACATGTCGTGTTTATCCATTTCAACTTTTTTTCACTGTGTGTGTGTGTGTCTTTGTGGAGAGTGGAGGGCTATAAAAGGAGTAGGTGACAAGCATTCCACCACCAACAGATGTATACAAATGGAAATATATTTAAAGAGAGACTAAAAAAAATCTGATTTTTTATATTTGTTTAAATTGGATTTGGATGCATTTTGGGAGGAGTACTAAGTAGGGGTGAGCGGGTCGGGTACCCTAACTTTCTTGAATTATCTGGATCCTATTCAGTAAAAAATTGGTTCCTAAATTTACTATCCGGAACCTACCCGTAGCAATCATTACCCGGAACCTATCCGGACCCTGCGGTTCCGGGTAGGTTCCTGGGTACCCGAAATCGGTGTTTCTTTGTGCAAAATAATGCCTTCGAATAACAACTTTGATTTAGGAATAAACTCGTCCGCTTATCCTCTGAAAGTCAGCGCCACAAAACCCATAAAGAATTTTTTCGGAGCAAATATCTCAAGAATGTTTCAAAGATTTGCTTTGATTTTCGTTTCAACTTTCCTTTTCAATAACCTAAAGGAGTACATAGTTTAAAAAATTCAGTTTCACAGTTTTCTACCGCTTTTGGCTTTTTCTCTGCTTATGATATCACTTTGTATTATTTGATTTATTTCTTGATAGTGAAAGTGACTGTTCTGCATTTGGTTTCCCCCCCCCCCCCCCTTAAATGATGTACTTCAGTATGGCCTTTTTTATTATTATTATTAACTAAAAAATAATGGAATTAAAAAAGTAAAAATATTTAATATCTCATAGATTTCGGGTATCGGTTCCGGGTCCGGGTACCCTGTCTCTATTTGCCGGAACCGGAACCGAACCCGACATTGATCGGTTCCTAATTTTATTATCCGAAACCTACCCGTTATTATAATATATCTATCCTGAACTTATCCGTTAGTATCGAATCCGATCGGGTATCTAGATATCCTGTACTCGTGCTCACCCCTAGACTACTAAGTTTACTTAAAAGTTAAAACGGCAAAGGCTTATTAATAGAGAGGAAACAGAAAGAAAAGGTTCAATTAAAGCGTATGCGTGAAGGCAGAGAGTGAATGGGAAGGACATGTAACATGCGACTTTTTGCATTTATTTCCATCCCATCTCTATATTTCCTAAATTGCCCTTCAAAATTCTTTTTCCTTGTTTTTTCTTATTTGGTCAAATGGAAATTTATGACAATTACTTTATTACTCCTATTAACAGAATAATAACCCATAAGTTTAGACTTCAAAAATTATTTACTCCATCTGTTTAATTTTATGTGATACCCTTCCGTATGAGGGTCAAACTGATTAATTTTTACTTTTTAGTGTGTTATGAGAGTCAACTGACCAATTTTCGGTGTGGATCTCGAACATATCATTTTTTTTTAGATATTTAGAAATTACATAAAAAGTACTATGACAATAATTGTTATATTAAAGAAATATTTGAAAAATACACGATAAAAAAATTATTTAACACTCTAAACAATTATATTATCACACAAAGGGGAGAAAAAAAATATAGTTTTATGACCCTTTTACAAGATATCTTCATTTTTTTCATATAAGAAATCTGGAAAAAACGCATAAGAGTTCTGAAAAGGTCATTTTATTATATTCAAATTATAAGAGGTCAAGAGATCTCATTTCCTCCTTAATTTACAGTGTAAAAAATATATAAACTATCAGCGTGTAAAACTAAAACTTATGCCGAAAAGAGGACCTGTAACCTTCTAAAGTTGGCTAAATTACACAAGAAAAATAAATTTCTTTTACTATTAGTTGATGAAATTTAAAGTCACGTGCTTTTCATATTAGTGGACAAGATAGGGCAAAATGGGAACAAGATAGGAGGTTATTAGAATAAATTAGGTTTAACCTTTTCTTAAATCAGCCAATAAAACTGTTGAGTTGTTGTAACGACGGTTCAATAATAAAATACATTTATGTGGACCAAAGGGCCCTTTCTATTTGTAAAGAGAGCTTTACGGATTAATTTAACAAGCTATTAGCAAAATTAAAATTGTAGACCAATAAGAATTCTTGTCTGTGAACTCCATTTTTTATTTGATGCATCGGAAATTGTTCTTTTCTAGAATGAGTTTTAAGACATATTCCATACCCTCTATTTTCTTAATCCATGTCACTATTAAAAAGAATTTATTTTCCTAATAAATTTCTACTAAATATCAATGAAAAAAACCTTTATTTCTAGTAGTGTGTATTATTATCGACGATCTCAAAAATATTTGTCAAGATTCCAAGGGACCATATCAACTATGTAGACAATAAAAATAAAAATATATTTGAATTAAGGTACAAGATTATTGAGAAAAAATTCCAATAAAAGGACTAGGAGAAAGGGAAGATATTGGATGGAACCGGCTGGACATACCAAAATTGCGGCAGCTCATTTTTCATTCTTTTTTTTTTCTTCTTTTCATTAGTTGGAAGGGGAATAATTAATGTTGTGATTAATAAGGAGTTGCTATTTGGGAAAAAAATAATGGACATAGTCTTGTATATTTGTTTTTTCTTGTTAGATTCCCATTTCAACACGCTTAATTTTCAATTAGTTACTATAAATGTAATTATGTTTTCTTTGGTCATTCACTTTTCTCTTTGCCTTCTTTTTAAACTCTAGTTTGGTACTTTCCATGAAGAATGAGCTTTAAACTTGTGTCTTCAAACTAGATGGTTTTATAGAATTTGCTTGAGAAGTGGCCACTCAGCCAAAGAGATTCTTTTTTTTTCCCCAATAAATCGCAGAATTTTTTTGTTAAGGGGGTGAAATTATCACCACATAAACCTAGCGGGTCTTTGTTTCAAAGGATTACTGCAAAATTTCCCTGAGGTTTACGTTTGTTGCACTTATGTCTCTTATAGCTTCAAATATTACAATTGACTCACTTATCCGTTCAACAATGAAAAAAGGTCCAAATATACCATTGAATAATTAAAAAGATTCAAATATACCCCTGAATAATTAAATACGTCCAAATATGCCACTACCAGGCTTCCATTATTAAACTTCATTTATTTACACTTAATGAAGGTCTAATCATAATCATTCAGATTTGTCCATTAAATGCATTTATTTTACCGGTCTGAATCTTAATCATTCAGATTCAGCTCATTAAGTTCATTTGTTTTGTTTTCTTATGAAGCCTTTTAATGGGTCTGAATGAATCAGATCTGTAACAGAGTCTTAATACAATTTATATTCATTTAAAATAATACGTCTTATTTCACAAAACATTTCACGACTTCTCTTCTCATCAAAATTTTCATGCCTCTAGCTATCATTTCTCAATCAAATATTATCAAGAACTCTTGTTACCGCGAATATTAATTGATTAGTTACAACAACACAATTGTTTTCTTGAACTATCAATTTTTTTATTTGAAAATCCTATGTATAAACCCAATTCATGATCTATTTTTGTACAAATATTAAACATGGGAAACCCATCTTATCAATAAAATCTCTACCTTCACTTCTCAATCTTTGAAAGATAGCAATAACTCTATAAATTAGTGTTTCTCGAGACAATAACAACGAATTGAAGAAAACTTGAATACTGCATAACCCTCTAATCAAATTTGGAACTAAATATATCGTACCGAGCTTTAAGAAATAATAGAGAACACTCAAAAATCCTGTCAAACATTGAAAAGTTTTCTCTTTCTTAATCTTATTTTAATAAAATTTCTTACTAGAAAACATCTTGTGGATTTCATCCATAACTTAAATCACCTTCACTTGATAGAGCAAGGTTTACCATTTTAATAATAAGCACAAATTCTTAAAAAGTTTCATGTCGCATTGTTACAATATCTTTTTATATTGATATATAACTTTTATTTGCATTTCAAATGTTCAAATTTTATCTTTATAAAAGAAAAAAAAAGGAGATAGTTCAAATAATTAATCAAAACATAAAAAATGGCAGCCCAGTGCACTAAGCTCCCGCTATGTGCGGGGTCCGAAGAAGGGCCGAATCACAAGAATTTGTTGTACGCATCCTTATCTTGCATTTCTGCCAGATGTTGTTTTCACCGCTTGAACCCATGACCTCCTGGTCACATGACAACAACTTTATCAGTTACTCCAAGACTCATTCTTTTCTAATATTAATCAAACATAAATATTCAAAATATTATTTTCTAATAAAAATAAATTTATTTTGTTGAAATGAGATTTTTATAATATTTTATAGATATAGTGGTTAATTCCATATACACATTCAGATATTAAAAACAAACAGTCTTAATCATTCATTATTCAGATCTAGAGACAACGTCTTAATATTCAGATGTGTATTCAGATTCAAACGTCTTAATCTTAATTAAAACAAATGAGGCCTTAGTGTAGGAACATATTTGGATCTTTTCAATTTTCAGGGATATATTTGAAAAGTTGGCACAATCATTCATTATTCAGATCTAGAGACAACATCTTAATATTCAGATGTGTATTCAGATTCAAACGTCTTAATCTTAATTAAAATAAATGAGGCCTTAGTGTAGGAACATATTTGGATCTTTTCAATTTTCCAGGGATATATTTGAAAAGTTGGCACAATAGACAATGTTAGGGGCATTAAGAGTTGATAGGTTAACGAATGACAAATAATATGAAACCAGTCACAAATATTAAAAATATATTTACTATTTTCAGTTTAAAATATGAGGGGTCATTTGCACTTCCCCCTATTCAGTATTGGTATTTAATTTTTTCCCTCAAATGGAAATTATGTCTTTCGGGGCATATGTTTTTTCCGGAATCCGACACAAATTGTGCCAGATCCCGTAAAGAACTTATGTCCAAAAGGTATAAGTTCTATTTGATGGCAAAAATTAAGACCAACCCAATTAATATGAAACCAGTCACAAATATTAAAAATATATTTACTATTTTCCTTTTAAAATATGAGGGGTCATTTGCACTTCCCCCTATTCTGTATTGGTATTTAATTTTTGCCCTCAAATGGAAATTATGTCTTTCGGAGCATATGTTTTTTCCGGAATTCGACACAAATTGTGTCAAATCGCGTAAAGAACTTATGTCCGGAAGGTATAAGTTCTATTTGACGACAAAAATTAAGACCAACCCATTTGAAGGGAAAACCGTGCAATTTCTTAAAATATGAACGCGTCTTGATTTCACATCTTACTTGTCAAGCCCAGGCACATTAATTTATACGAATTCTAACTAAATTTACCCGAATGAAAGAACTATTTGTGAACCTAATCAACCAAAAAAGAAAAGGAAAGTGTAAGGCTTTTAGAGTGGAAATGTAAGGGGCTATACACTAATCCAAAGGTAAAAGCGAGTAAAAACTAATCTTGTGCTAAAGTTTAGGCCAAGAAATGATCCACTTGAAGTAAAAAAGAGAGCAAATTAAAGCTCTCGGTAAAGGAAAAAACGAAACGATGAATTCAGTGGCCTCTGCTAAAGTTGTAGAATGTGTGGTTTTGCATGTTTACCGTCTGATTGGGGCAAAATATTAGTCTGCTTGTACTTTTTGCTGGCCTGATTTCTCGAATTCGAGTACGAACAAAATTATGATATCTGTCCTTTTGTTCTGTTATATATCAAGTCATGTCACTGGACCAAAAAAGAATAATATGAGTGTTTAATATAAGAATCAAGAATTACACAAAGTTTTGGAGTTCTAAGATTAAAAAGATAATTAAAATATCTTGAAATAAATTCAAAGAAAGGAAAAGGAGAAAAAAATGAGTTAATTTCATAGTTGTCACTTAATTTTCACTTTATTGTACTACGGTCACTAAACTATTTCTTGTTACGAAAAATCCCTCAACTTTATCTAAGTATTCCGGGAGTCACTAAACTATATTTTGAAACCAAAAAGTCAGTCAACTTTGCATAAATATCACATTAAGCCATTAGAAGGAAACAAAAGAGACAATTTATCTGTCACTTAGATAAAGTTGAATGACGTTTTGGTTAGAAAAAAAATGTGACTTTTTTATATTTATAAAAAGTTCATTGATTTCTTTGGTTACAAAAAACAATTCACTGATTTATTTTTTGTGATGCACCGAAGTTGAATAATTTATTTGTTACAAAACTAATATTGTAAAAGTTTGGTGCAATAAAATAGAATTTAAGTGACCATCCATGAAAATGTCCAAGAAAAAAGGAATGATGTGTGGAGTCCAAGTTGTGTAACAATTGCATATTTTTATTTTATAGTTAAAAAACAAATATTATTTTCATAATATGAGGGTAATTTTTTACTTTGTGAAATTCCAGCAAGGACTCTCATTAGGACTGCTTAATTTAAGGTAAAGAGAGGTTAAGTCTCCAATCCTATTCAAATTGTGAAGGGGTTATTTCTCAAATATAAGGGGTAAAAGGGTAATTTACCAATATTTAAGGTTGTTAATTACAAATCCCAACTTTTTGTATCTGCAATTTTCACCTAATTTTGTAAGTGGCTGAGTATTTAGTTCAAGCTTGTAGATCTTACTACGTTAAATTAAGCTAAAAACTTTTGGCTCAATGTAAGATAAGACAGCTTTACTTTTATACATACGTATTTAAGTAGTAATAGTTTGGTACAACTTGGTTATCGTATATGAAAGAAATAATCTCTGTTTATTTTCATTAATGAATGAGTATATATACAATTTACAATATTCATAATATGGAAAATCATATTTCTATTCTACTCCCAAAACCCTATTCTATTTGTACAAGAATTCTACAATTATGGTAAGTGTACAGTGCTAATTAAATACAAATAATATGTTACCAAAAATAGAGATATACACGGTTGTGTATACCATGTATATCACGGTCTCCCACTTGTCAAGAGTTCCCATGATATACACGGTATACACAAGGCATTGGATATTCTGTGTATACCATGTATATTATTGTATACTTTCACACCCCCGCAGTCATAGCGGACGGTCGCCGTACGCTGAGACTATCTCTAAAATCTTCAAAGAGAACCGAGGGAAGACCCTTGGTAAAGATGTCTGTGATTTGGTACCTGGAAGGGACATGGCAGACACGTACTTGTCCACGAGCTACCTTTTCGCGAACAAAGTGGATATTCATCTCGACGTGTTTAGTGCGCTGATGTTGAACCGAATTACCAGAAAGATAGACTGCACTAATATTATCACAATAAACCAAGGTAGCTTTCTGAATGAGACAATGAAGTTCTAAGAGAAGATTACGTAACCAACATGATTCAGACACCACATTGACTACCCCTCGATACTCGGCCTCTGCACTGGAGCGTGAAAATGTAGGATGTCGCTTTGCAGACCACGAGACCAAGTTATTACCAAGAAACATACAATAACCAGACGTGGAGCGTTTGGTATCTGGACAACCACCCCAATCAACATCTGTATACGAGACAAGTGTAGAGGCCGACGATGGATATAAATGCAAGCCATAGTCAATTGTTCCCTGGACGTATCGTACAATGCGTTTGAGCGCATTCATGTGCTAAATCATAGGATCATGCATAAACAAACACACATGTTGTACGTTATACGTAATATCCGGTCTCGTGAAAGTAAGCTACTGAAGAGCCCTTGCAAGACTGCAATAGTGGGAAGGATCATCGTAAGGTGAGCCAGCCGCAGCACCCAACTTGGGTTTAGTATCAACTGGAGTAGATGTAGACTTACATGAGGACATACTAGCTCGCTCAATTATCTCAGCGTCATACTTTCTTTGTGATAAGAATAATCCACATGAATGACGAGTGACAGCAATCCCCAAGAAATAACTCAAGGGCCCTAAATCTTTCATAGCAAACTCAGGGAAGTACCGCGACGATAAATGGACAGAGAATCATCAGACATGCTGTGAGAAAACCTAATAGTCGATACATAGTCTGCAAATCTCTTATATCAATCCCGGGCCTGCTTGAGCCCATACAAGGACTTCTTCAATAAACAGACATGATTAAGATATGTGGGGTCTCTAAAACCCAAGGGCTGATGCATGTAAATTGTCTCCTTAAGATCACCATGTAAGAAAACATTCTTCACATCTAGCTAATGAATGATCCATGCTTTTGAAAGAGCCAGACTGAGAACAGTGCGAATAGTAGCCAGTTTGACCACCGAACTAAATGTCTCACCACAATCCACGCCAACCTGTTGAGTTTTACCATTTCCTACAAGACGAGCCTTATGTCGCGCAAAAGAACCATCAGAATTATCCTTATGAGTAAAAATTCACATAGACCGAATAATATTAATACTAGAAGGACGGGGTACCAATTCCCACGTCTTATTTTCAATTAGAGCATTATATTCATCGTTCATAGCCAATTCAAATTCGGGTAATTTAATGCAGACACTAGGTTACAGGGTAGTGGGGATTTAAGAACATTAGAATTTAGATGAAAATATCTTTTTGGCTTAAAAATACCCCGTTGACTATGAGTAACAGGTATGTGACTTGGGGGAGAATTGGGTGGATTTTGGGGAGCATTCAGATGGGTGACGGACTGGCTAGCAGGCAGTGGGCTTACTAGCCCAACACTTAGAACTGGAGAAGTCCATAAACCGTTATGAATAATGTCAAAAGGCATTAAAGAATGAGACGTACAGGTTACAAATGGTAATCTAACATGTTTCCCTAACGGACAGGAATGACAAATTAGAGTACTACGCATACCCTTACAAGAAATAAAATTGTTATTATGCAAGGAAGAAATAATTGACGACACAGAATTACCCAAACGTGCATTCCACAAGAAAGGAGCTAGAGCAACAAAAGCCGACGTCATGGCTAGACTCAAGAAAGTGGTGGTTATGATTGGATAAAGATCGCCTCTACAGTTGCATCTCATGAGAGGTATCCCCATTTTGAAATCCTTCACAGAAAACTCAAATTGATCAAAGTTAACAGAAACCCAATTATCAGTGGTGAATTTGCGAACATACACCAAATTTTTAATTAAGTTAGGGGCATAGAGAGTATTTTTCAAGACAAGAGGTGGATGTGGGGGAGACAAATTTGTATTACCGTAACCATGAATTGGAATTGAGTTGCCATTACCAACAATAATGTCACAATTTTTGCTCAAATTGAAACAAGACGAGAGAGTACCTTGGTCGGATGTCATGTGAGAAGTGGAGCCGATGTCCATGTACCAATTTGTGTCTGGAGGATTTAATCCAAGTGTATGCATGACGACCTCAATATCGGTGGGCGTCGAGATCGGATTCGGGCCCGCATCAGTGAATGCCTGCAGGGGCCGAGGTCCAAGTAGACTTCTCTGCTGACCCAACCCAGATCGCTGTTGGAAGTTACCTTAAGGACCTGAAAATTTGGGCTTGTGATTGGGCTGGACCGGGGCACAATTTCTGGGAAATAACTAGGCGGGTAATAGGCTGGACTGCGCCACTGGTCTAGGCCCACTGCCAAGGGGCCCAGGGCTGAGACCAGGCGGGCTGGGGCCTATTACCTCGAGGCCCACTGTCGGCGTTGCTACTGTTCCATCCGCCGTTGTTGTTGCCGCAACGATTTTTGCCATTATTTTTACGGTTTGACCTTCTTGCCGCCATCGTTGTTGCATTTTTGGCCGAAATTATCAATAAAATCATATGAGTTATCGGACGTAGTCATCATGGCCATGGAACTTACGCCGGTAGCCGCCTTCTTGGTCAAGCCGGCTTCTTCTAACGTGAGCATCGAACGGGCTTGATAAAATAGGGGAAGTGGATTACTTTGGCGGAGCAGAGTCCCAACGCCATTACAGGCCTTAGATAGGCCTGCAACCATTTGTAGAATAAGACAATTATTGGTAACAGACGCGCCAACGTTACAAAGTTGGTCCGCCAATTCCTTGAGTTGTTTACAATAAGCTGAAACATTCGAGAAATCTTACATGCTGACTTATGAAAATTCTTGCTCAAGGGTGACAACTCGGGAATATTGGTTATCCTGGAATATATCACGCAATCTATTCCAGGTAGCCATATTCATAGTATCTGGTTCAATGACATCTGTAAAAGGTCGGTAGAAATAGTGGAGTAAATCCACTGAAGGACGGTAGCATCAAGAGTGATCCATAATTGAGGATCCTCCGCGGGTGTAGGGACATCAGGAGGAATTATGTGATGGAGGACTTGATGTGAGATTGCGTGAATTTTGAACAATTCTGCCCACGTCACATATTGGACGTTTTCCATCTCAAGAACAATAGAGATGTGGTTCTTGATGTTAGAAAAAGTAAGGGCAGCATGAAACATGTTCTTTGACGTACACATAACGAAAGAACAATAGGTGAATGAGGGATTTGGAAGAAAATTTGAGAAGAAAGGAGGTAAGGTGGCCCAGATTCCGAGAAGGGACACATAAACCAAGGCAGCGGAAGAGAGGAAAATCGAGAAGTAAGTTTAGACCTAGACTTCTAATACCATGAAAGAAATAATCCCTTGATTATTTTCATTAATGAATGAGTATATATACAATTTACAATATCCATAATATGGAAAATCCTATTCCTATTCTACTCTCAAAACCCTATTCTATTTGTACAAGAATTCTACAATTATGGTAAGTATACAATGCTAATTAAATACAAATAATATATTACCAAAAATAGAGATATACACGGCTGTGTATACCGTGTATATCACGGTCCCCCACTTGTCATGAGTTTCCGTGATATACATGGTATACACAAGGCATTGGATATTCCGTGTATACAGTGTATTTATTGTATACTTTTAGTATCAAGCACGAACCACAAAATAAGGCTAGGAGAGCAATAATAATAATAATAATAATAATAATATAATTAGCAGAGAAATAAAAATACTGGTAAAACAGTATTCCTTATACATTCATGCTGTTTTATTGTGTAAGTTTACTGTTTATTTGCTGAAAATGAATAGAACCCCATGACTTTATCAATTCCCTTAAAATAAAGGTTAAGGCAAAAACTTTTAGAAAGGATTTTTATGTGGTGTTATATGGTTAATCTTCATCTTAAAGTATCAAGATTTCCCTTTGAGTTTTAAGTAGATCATCAATATATCTTTGCAAGTCATTAGCGTAAAAGAAACAATATGCGTATGTAAATTTATAGTACAGATACATAATGGTAATTAGAGAAATAGCCAGGAGAAATGCTTACACGCATCATTAGTGTGTGAGTCAATCCTGCCACTTGGTTATCGCATTTTTGCCGGTGGCAAATGTAGCTTTAGGGTTACGGACTCAACTGAACTCAATAATTTTTATGCGAAATATAAATAGGTAGAAAATAGTAAAACTTAGACAAATATTAGATTATGAATCCATCAAATTAAAACTTTGAATCTGATTCTGTATTTAGTAAAACTCCTCGTAGCATGATAAATTGATGATACTATGTGTATAGTATATGCAATAAGTCAAAACTTACCCACGATATATCATTTCTTTCTTCTATTTTTTGGCTTCCCACCAATGCCCGGCGTTTATATTGAGCCCGAAACAGAAAATTATTTTGGGCTTACCAGGGCCGGCCTAAGCATAGGGCAATTAAAGCCTTTGCTTTAAACCACACATGCAATTACGAAGGCTCTATTATATTTTTCTAAACACCTATATTGCTTATAAAATAATATTAGCAATTCTTATAAAAATTGCCTTTGCGGAAAGAAATTTTACATAATTAAAATTGATAAAAACTTACTTAAAATCAACAATGTCTCAAGAGAGATCATATATATATATATATATATATATATATATATATATATATATATATATATATATATATATTGTTTTTTGAAAAAAGAATCATAAGATCTCTTATCAAAATTTAGCTTTAGGTCACAAATATCATTGAGCTGCCTCGGTGCTTACTCGGCGTTCGTGTAGATGAGAGAAAACTACGAATTCGTCAGACCAATTAATTAATTAATGAAAATCTTGCATTGCTAGTAAGATGAAAATATTTAATTATCAACAGAAACAGCTGGTGGGATAAATTAATAAAGTATCAAAATCAGTTCCTTGACACTCTGGATAGATGTTCTAACAACTCTTTGGAATAAGGATGTTATGCGATGCATCATCAACTTTAAGGAAAAATAATTAAGTCAAAAGAATTGATGTAATTAATTAAAGCTTTTATAATGCCTCCATCCACTAAGAACAATATTAGATGACTTCTCCAAACATATTTGATCTACGTTGCAACCACATCTGCTTTAAAAGCAAACCAATAAAAAAGAAGAGAGAAGGACACTTGACAATTGAGTTTGAAAAATCATATCATGAACGACAATAAGAAATAGTTGCATAAAAATAAGAGAATTGAATCCGAAACTATTATGGATCTTTTTTTTGTTTCTCAATGTCCGGTTGGAGTCCGACTAATTCAGATTCACGCCGCTTAGGGTTCATTGAGAAAACATTCCCTAACAAGGTTTCTCCATATTCATGGCTCGACCACGAGACCTCTGATTAATGGAGCAGCAACCTCACTTATTGACCATATCATTGGGTGGTAACTATTATGGATTCAGTATTAGGGTTTGAGGCCTTAACCTTGCCACTAGCTAGATTTGAGTTATTTGATAATTACCAATTTAAGGCTTAAGCTAGAAGAATATTTCATCATGATTATTCGACTTTCAATTTTTTTTTGAAAAATAAAAATATCATTCTTGTAACAAAAAAAACTAAACTATGCCATATATCACACAAAATAAAATAAAAAACGCTGAAAATGCTAAATTAGACCCATAAATACAAGAAAAGTTGTTGCTTCAAAGATTCACTTTATATACAGTAATATATAGCACCACTTATAAAATTAAAAAAACTTTTATCTTTGTACTCAAAATAAAGCTCATGAGGTTTCATATGGTAAAAGACATCGAGTATTATGTTGGATTGAATTATAACTTTTTTAAGTGGTTATATACTTACATGATGCTATGAGCTATTGATGTGGTTATATACTTACATGATAATTTTATACATGAAACAACTTTTAATTTATTTTATTAAAGTTACAAAACTAATTTTGCTTGTATTTTCTGGAATTAGATTTAACATTTTTAATGATATGTGTGTAGTTGAGTTAATTTTATAAAATTAGTTTGTAACTTTGATAAAATAAAATAAAGTAAAAAAGTAGTTGTGGAAAGTACTCCAGTATAATCAACAATCTAATTCCAATTATTAAGGAGAAATTAAAGCAGATTTTTTTTCTTGGGTATCACTTCAGCTTCGCATTAAGCTGGTAAAGTCTTAGTGTCGTGATTCACTTTTGTTTATTATCGTTATTGTACGTAGAAAGTGCGGTCCTTTTAAAATGTTTGGAATTACACTATTAGAGTTGTAGAATATTTTAGTCGAAAAACAAATTAATTCATAAACATATGATCTAATTCTATTTATTTATTAACCAACTCATATTAATTTGCTCAAATTCAATGCAATCCATTAATTTAATAACTCCATCTGAGTCTATAAAAACAAAAAATAAGTACTAGTACTAATATCTTGTGAAGATCTTTTATTACTATAATTTTTATTGGAGCAGAGACTGTGAAACTGATCAGATGTTGATACTTTAACTTTTCTTTTATTTGAGTGGACAAGATCTGAATTCTGAAGCACTTGGAAGTAAGCATGCATTAAGAAGATTCTATAAGAAGATAAATGCATTAAGAAGATTCTACAAGAAGATAAAAAGGAGTCCAAATTTTTGCTTTTATATACCTCAAAGTAGCAAAAGGGGTTTTAGAAAAGAAAATATAAAAAACTCTTTATGAACTCCTGCCTCTATCATTTCTTCCAAATTTATGTTCCAACATCTTCTTGTCATTTTCTCCGCACCTTTCCCCTTTTTCTATTTTTTTCAAAAACAAAAGACGAGAAATCCTAAACTGAAATAATAATTGTTCCGATGAAATTTCCGCGTGAAACACTTTGGATCGAATTTTTTTGATCAATTCCAAGAAATTTTTGAATTTGAAACTTGCTCGAATTGGATTCTTTCAATTTTCATACCGAAGATATATTTACGAAGTTATTCCAATTTTTTTATTGATTAACATTAACCCTAGACCCTAAAAAATTTGATGGTTTTCACAACTTGTGACTTAAGAAATTCAAATTGCATGCCCAAACAACTTGAAGTTGAAGTTTTGTTTGGGCATGCAATTTGAATTTCTTAAGTCACAAGTTGTGAAAACCATCAAATTTTTTATACAATTTTACGAAATGAGCAAGTTATAGTTCACAACAAAATTAACATGCTATTAGAAGGCATTTCCAATAAAATACAATATGAATTGATCAAATTTTAGTTCAATAAAATGAAAAATTGAACATTAGTTGTAGTGTAACTACTCTTTAATATAATCCTCCCACGTGGTTGGTAAGAGTAAATTTATTATAAATATACTCCCAACTTGACATAAATGGTTGGTAAACATGATCCGTAAATACATCTACCAACTTATGAATCAATTTTTATAAAATATAAACTTATTGGGTCAACTTTTACATTTAAAAAATTTGAAATCATGATTTGGAATCTCAAATCATGCCTTTTTGGATGATTTGGGATTTCATCTCATGAGATGAAATCGCATGTCCAAACGCCTACTAAGATAGTTCATAGATTATATGGGTTATCTATAAGGGTAAATTCGATGGATTGGACTGAATTTGGACGGATCAAAATAGGTTGTCATTAACTCAAACAAAAGTTACTTGAGGGGAGTTAAAAATAGGCTAAACAATGAGTCATAATCCAACACGGTCATTCCTTATTAAATTTTTATTTTCTTTATTTGTTTTCTTATAATTTTTGTAAGTATCTAGCTTCCTTTATTATGACTTTTATATAACATATTTAAAAATATTTTAACAAGATTTCTCATGAATCATTTAAGCTATATATTAGCCCAACTTTTAAGTGGGTTGAATTGAGCTGTTCAAAATAAAATGAGTTAATAAATGACCCGCCCAAAATTTAAATGAATTAAGTATTCATATTTTTCATGAGCTAATTTTACAACCTTATTTTAATCCAAGGCAAAAAATTAACGAGATTTTTCTCCTAATCTAGCTAGGCTGGATGATTTGCTAGATCTCATGTTTCTTCCTTTTTTTTTCTTACGGGTCGTGACTCGTGTATGACTTTTGACGAAACAAATGAGTAATTAATTTATTATAAGATAAAGAAAAGTAATTTTGATTGGTGAATTCATTAAGTTGAGTAACCATTTGAAAAATTAACTTAATGATCTTACAAGTTCTCAATATTTGAGAGTTTAAGACGATTACCAAATACCATGTGATGATTCTAAAAGCTTAAGATAATAGTAACAAGTTCATATAAATTCATGAAAGCTAGCTAGAAAGTTTACAAGTAAAGTCATCATACTTTTTAGGGTCATTCGCACAAATGTCCCTATTTTCGGGTGGTCTTTAATTTTTGTTTAAATTTGTGATCTTTCAATTTTGTTCTTCACTTTTTGTGCACATAAGTTTAGATTTTCCTCGGTATATATGTATCATAATATTACATAATTTATGTCGGAAACAACAAAACTTTCAACACTCAATATGAAAAATACTATACAACTTATGCCGTATAACTTAATTCCTACAAAACTTGTGCCGAGCGAATCGAAAGTTAGTTTAAAAAAAACTGTTACAAAACTTATATCGAGCGAAGCAGGTCTGGATAATTTTATTAAATGAGTAGCAATATGTGGGGCAAAAATTAAAGACAAGTGCGCTTGAAGGAAATCCGTGCAAAAATATCTACAGTTATTTTTAGGAAATTAAATTCAAAATTGCAACACCTCAAGTTTGTTAACTCCAAAGCCCACGTCATTGGCTGATCTTGTTGATTACCATATGCTTTGATTCGGGTTTAAATTTAAAATAAATAACAAAAAAATGTCTGAAATTATTAGATGAAATGATTTACATTTATAAAATTAACTATAATATTAAAGTAGATAAAAGGTTCTGGAATCCAAATTAAAATGTAGTGGCTAGTTAGGAGCATTGAGTTTAGTTGAGAAAGAAAATCAAGTAGTAGTTGTTGTTAAGCGACTTAAACGTTAACCAGAAACATATTTACGTGTTGAAAAGATGTGGCATTTGCGAGGAAATTGGTATGTTTATATTTTTTTCTTTGCTTGAGCTAATCACAGTAGTTTCAAGGTCAACAATTTGTCGGCATCATGTCCTTCTCCACTAAATTTTAATGTACTATTAAAGATAAGAAGTTTGTGTCCTACGGGGCATAGTCCAGTGGCAAAGCCTGGGCACTATAAGGCGCTCTGGCATGGGACAGCGTGGGTTCGATTCCCCGCAAGCACGAGAAAACTCTGCATGTTGGGGAATTTGACCTTGTCTCATTGATCAGTTGTACGCTCCCAGAAAAATTGGCCACCGAAGCACATCCCGCGATTTACCTGGTAATAGTGTTGAAGGACCGGTGCTATTACCTCCAGGACGTCTGGGTAATACCAGTGAAGTAGTCAGGCGCAAGCTTGAAAACCTGGATTATCAAAAAAAAAAAAAAAGATAAGAAGTTTGCATATACATCCACATTTCTGCTCGTTACCCACTTCATATGTGCTGGCAGGTTCCTGGAAGAGCCGCATTTCAAACTATATAACAAAAAAGATAGTTCAGTGTACAAAACATCCCGTGTTAGTAGATTCCGGAAAGAATCGCATCCCAAGAGGTTCAGTGTGATATAGAAAGATAACTTTACTATTACTCCAAGTCTTTCCTTCAAAGTGTGTATATACAACTATATACATTTATATTTACATGTTATTGTCCATTTTAAATCTTTGAAATTTCCTCATGATTCAATTAAAATAGGCACGGTCATTTCCCCTAAGATGATATACACTTACAACCTAAAATTCTTCTCGTAATTTACTATATATACTGATGAATGATAACATTAAACTAAAAGTTAAAAGAAAAAAAAAGATTGATATTTAACTTTTACCAAGCAATGGGAAAAGAGTCGAAACTATTTGTTAATGTTGGATTTGGTGTTGTAACATTTGACCCAACATATCTCCTAAAGTATTGATATGAATGTATAAGTATGTTGGGACAAATGTTGCACAACATTCAGACCAACATTTTTTGAACAGATTTTGCCTTACTTCATGCGATGCAGTAATATTTGTGTAAATATTACTATGAGGTAAAAATGACTTGGTAAGGTAAAAAGGAGCTGGTAAAAAACGAGTGAGGACTAAGTCAAAAGTTGTTGCTTGTCGTGAGGATCAAGCCAAAGCTGTTGAGATTATTACTCCATGATATTCTCCAACCAATCCCACAAGCAGTCCACCTTTCCCTCAACTTCCACAACTGATCGATGAGCTTTTCAAGGAATACTTTCTACTATAAATAGAGAGGCTACTATAGAGTATCGATATCCAGAACCAGAAAATAAAAATACCAAGAGAGCTCTCGGGATTTTATCTCAAAAATCTAGATCACCAGTGTTGCCTGAGTGTGTTGACAACATTCTGTCCAACATTATAATTGCTATTTAGATTTTAGATTAGTTTTGTAATGAGAGGTTGTCTATGTCTACTTAGTTAGATTTTTCAGGCAGAAGTCATCTGCGACTTCAACTTTTAATTCCTTTCCGTTTTATCTTGTAAATCTGTAAAGAAAGGAATTTGTATATTTGTATATAATATATATACAATACATTTGGTCATTGACCATCATAAGTTATATATCACGACCCAAATCGGAGGGCCGCGACGGGCACCCGGATCCCACCCGCCGAGTACCACTAACCTTACAGTCAACACCTATTCATAATTAGACACGGGCTAAGTCGAAAAAGGACTATATAAAGTTGGATAACCATCTTATATATTTATATATATATATATATACATTCCCAAAGGCCGACAAGGCCATACATAACAACTACACACAGGATACCTGTCTACAAGCCTCTAGAAGTAACACTATCAAAGGTCGGGACAGGGCCCCACCATACCCATATATACAAGCAAAGATGTACCGTACCAAAATTAGACCAACACTCCGAACAAGATGAGTGCTCCAAAAATCCGCTGGACTCGCAATCAACTAATGTGAACCGTCACCTTCCTTAACTGAACCTGCGGGCATGAAACGCAGCGTCCCCCGACAAAAGGGACGTCAGTACGACTGACGTACTGAGTATGTCAGGCATGAACAATAGTATAACAGGGATATAACAATAACTGAAATAGAAACAACCGACCAATAGTAAGTACCTCTGAGGGTACTAATACATATGCCTAAATATCATGCACAATGCGGTATACATATACATCGGCCCATTGGGCATCTTTCTTACCATAACAGCCTCTGTGGGCATCATTTCATGTCGGCCTCTATGGGCATAATATTCTAAATGTCATGCATAATGCGATAAATACATATATATACTGGCCACACAAGGGCATCTTCCTCCCCACATCATATATATATATATATATATATATTGGCCCTTAATCAGGCATCTTCCTTCATTAAGCCACACAGGCTTTATCATTTATCATATCCCAACTGATCAGGTGGTCTGCGTTTCCCGTTTCCCATTCCCAATATACGGTCTTGGGTAAAACATAAATGCAATGCAAATGAAAATGCATGAATCACAATAAAATATCCTGAATGACATAATTTCCTTGTACCTTCAGTTAACGCCGTAAATATTAACATTTTTTCCGTATGCCTTAATAAGGACTTAGGAACATATTTAGATATGCTTTTAACATAGGAATCAATAACATGAATATTCTTAACTACTAGGAGTAGAATAAATTATGGAGCAATATCACGATTATATTTTGTTACATAAAACATGCCAAAAGAAAAAAAAAATTGTCTTAACATACCTCAATTTTTTAAAAGAACATAAGAATCGCTGGCTGCAGCTTTGGCAATTCTAGAAATGTTTACAACGTTCTGCCTCCTTTTTAAAAAACTACTAATCAATGGTGATTTCATTCTTATTAGCTTCATTCTCATTTTTTTTCTAATTGTATTCTGTAGGTATTTTCTCATTATTACCATGAGCTGAAACTTTATCCCTATTCTTTGGGCCTATAGGCTATATATTTTTTTTAAAAGAAAGAGTAGTGTGAATGGGGAAGGGTGGGGCAGTGCCTTAATCGCACAACATGAAAAGCTTAAAGATCAAATGTTATATATCATATATCAGCTAAAATGTGTAGTTTCATTAGGGACCCCTAACCTACTTATTCCCTACACATGGCACCACTTAATTTCTAGGCTTAGTCAATTAGGAGGTTAATTTGAAGATCACACGTGTTATCCCACCTAATTTTGTCCCCGCTAATAATTAATCAATCCCACAATTAATTAATTATACACCGAATTAAATCCTGAACCCAATTCACTTAAAAATTAAAGATTATAAAACCTTCATATACTTAATGTCATAACTTCCTAATATGCCACTAGTCCCTAACCTCTTTGTGGACGCACCAAATTTATTTCCGCTTCCCGTCGTCACACTTCTTATGTCCAAAATAATTTTGGGGTTTAATCATTTTATATTCTATTCTCTTTATTAGCATACGTAAATGACATAAATTCCATAGTTCGGGTCTATGTACATACGCCTAGCGATTTTATAAACGCTTAGCGATTTAAACCGTGACGCGAAAGTAAGGGATGTTACATTATTTATAATATAACTTATGGAAATTTAAAACCCTTGTGTTCTTTAAATTTTCGATGCATTTACTCTTCAAAGTTTTCTGTTTTGCTAAAGTGTTGTTACTAGTGTCGGATGACATAATTTCCGATATTCGGAAACGGAATTGGCATTCGAGTTTATTTCATTTTATTTTTATTGTTCCATAGCCCCCTTCAAGTGGTATCAGAGCTGACACTTAACACAATAAGTGTTTGGTCATGTTGTTATAAGCTATGGATCCGGCAAATCCAACTATTGGTAGGCTTTCTATTTTAGATGGATCAAATTATGTCAATTGGAAGATTCGCCTACGTTCTCATATCAAATCAATTGATGTTAGGGCATGAAGATCTATAACCAATGGGCATATTATTCCAATGTTGCCACCGGATGAGTAAGGTGACATTCTTGTTAAACCTGAATCCGAATGGACTACAGAAGAAATCAATAATGCTAGTTTTAACAAAAAATACTTAAATGCAATTTTTGGATGGGTTGATATGTATATGTTCAAAATCATTCAAAACTGTCTCACGACTAAGGATGCATGAAATACTTTACAAATTCATTATGAATGTAGCTCAAGTGTTCGTCGAATAAAGCTACACATGCTCATGAGTAAATATGAACGTTTAAGGATGGAAGAAGCGGATGATATTAAATCTTATTTTGAAAAGTTGATTGACATCTCAAATGAATGTCAAGTTCTTGGTGAATCATTAACCAACACTCAACTTGTTGAAAAGGCTCTCCGTTCTCTTCCTGAAAAGTTCAATTTAAAGATTTGTGCTATTGAAGAAACTCACAATCTTGCCACAATTGACCTTCATACCTTGATGAGCATTCTCAAAACTTATGAGATGAACATTGAGAATCAAAAGGAATTGTAGAAAAGCAAGAATGTGGCACTTCAAGTTCAATCCTCGGAGAGTCAAATCGAAGAAGAGGATGAGAATCTTGAAGAAATTGGTGATGGTGCAAATGTTGCCTTACTCACTCGAAAATACAATTCGATGGTGAGGAAGTTCAACAATGAGAGAAATCAATCTAAATCTAAAGAGCACCAAAACCAAGTATTCAATCAAAAGCCAACTAGATTCTTTCCAAATGTACAAAAAGGAAATCAACTAAGAAGAACCAACTCAGATCGTACCAAATTTGATCCCAAACAACTTGAGTCTGTGCAGTGTCATGCATGCTCGGGTTGGGGTCACTATGCTAACGAATTTTCAAACACTCTTAGAAAATTTGGTAAGAACCTATAGGTTCCTCTATGTGATGATGAATGAGAAGAGGAAAGAGATTGTGAAATTGAAACACAAGCAATGCTGGCTACTGTTTTTGAACAACCTCTATCGGATAATGAGGATGTCGTATACAATGTTGTCTCATATGTCACGACATTTTCTCCAACATCAGCAACGACATCAACATCCTCTGCGACATTCGAAAGGTATGAATTTTGTAATGTTAATTGCTTTAGTGGTTCTATTTCTGTTAGTGAGGCTGATTGTATGGATCAAGTTGAATGCAAAGATGATATGATTAATGGATTACAAAGTATGTGTAAAGCCTTAATTATAGAATCCAAGCAACTTGACAAAAAAGGTAAAATCTTTAACTCATGAGAATTTTGTATTAAAAGGCACGATAACCCGACTTGAGATTGCACTTACCAAAAAGGATATTGAATTTAGTAAGATCCATGCAAAATTGGATTTAGCCGAAGCAACCTTCCGTAAGCTCAACACGGGGACTTCAAAATTGAATGAGATACTCAACTTAGAAAAAAAATAGTTTCCAAGATCATTTCTTAGAACCTCAAAGGGAAACACTGGCAGAACCTTTAAAAGAGACCAACAACTCATATTAACCTATTGATAACTCAAATACATAACGAGGTAAATGTAATAAAATTTTAGGACAACAACTATCCAAAAATAGTAAGCACAGATCAATTATCGGATTTTACAGAAATTATGAAAAAATTTAAGAAAATACTTATCAAATTACATTCTAGGTTATGGATATATTTAATAAAAAATGGATCTACGGGTCGGATCTGGACCAGATACATATCTCAAATACAAGATCCAGATCCGATCCTTCAGAAATGGATCTGGGTCCAATCCGGATCCATCGGGTCCAAATTTTGAAGATTCATATCCTATAAAATGGATCTGGATCCAGAATCCACTGCCATCTCTAAGTGCGAATGGTAGCCGGTTTGACCACCGAACTAAACGTCTCACCACAATCTATGTCAACCTGCTGAGTCTTACCATCACCTACAAGACGAGCCTTATGCCTCGCAAAAGAGCCATCAGAAATATCCTTTTGAGTAAAAATCCACATAGACCGAATAATATTAACACCATAAGGACGGGGTACTAACTCCCACATCTTATTGTTAATAAGAGCATCATATTCGTCATTCATAGACAATTTCCAATTTGGGTCATTTAATGGAGACACTAGGTTACTGGGTAGGGGAATTTAAGAACATTAGAATTGAGATTAAAATATCTTTTTGGTTTAAAAATACCCCGTTGACTATGAGTGACCGGTCTATGACTCGAGGGAGAATTGAGTGGATTTTGGGACAAAATCGGAGGGGTGACGGACTGGCCAGCATGCAGTGGGCATGCTGGCCCGACATTAGAATCGGTATTGGGGCCTGAAAGCAAGCGAGGCGAGTGGGTGGATATGCGGCCCGATTCTTTGACCCGTGGATCGGATGACTGGGTAGAGGCGATGGTACTGTAGGTCCAACGAGCAGTGGGCCCACTGGCGGATTTCGGGTGCGTGACAAGTCCAATAAATGGTGGATAATATACGGGGAGACGTCGTCATCCAAAAAATTATACGAACTAGGCACGGGACTACTCACTTTAGCAAACGGAAATTGAGTTTCATCAAAACTAACATGGCGACTAATGATGATTTTATTAGATGATAAATCAAAACATTTGTAACCACGATGATTAGACGAAAAACCTAAAAACACGCAAGGGGTAGAACGGGCCTGAAGTTTGTTAATTGTAGTTGACGAAAATAGTGGATAACATAAGCACCCAAAGACCCTAAGATGGGAATACGAAGGATTTTTATTATAGAGGGCGTTAAGAGGAGATGCATTTGCCAACCCTTTGGTAGGAAGTATGTTAAGAAGATAGGTAGACATTACATTTGTAGAGCATGATGCCAAAAGGAAGGGGGTACGGAAGCATGGACCAATATAGTTCGGACAATGTTATTAATGGTACAAATTTTTCCTTCGGCTTTCCCATTTTGTGAGGACGTATGAGGACAAGAGAAACGAAAAACCATTCCATTAGTATCACAAAAATCCCAAAACACCCCATTAACATATTCTTTGCCATTATCACATTGAATATTTTTTATTTTCCGATTGAATTGGGTACGGATGAATGCTCTAAATTTTAAGAATGTGGAAAAAACTTGTGATTTTTTCGCTAACGGAAAGATCCATAAAAAATTAAAATAATCATCCAAAAATAAACCTAATAACGATGGCCCACAGAACTTAAAACGGGAGATGTCCATAAATCGCTATGAATAATATCAAATGGCATTAAAGTACGAGAAATAGAGGCTACAAATGATAATCTAACATATTTTTCTAAAGGACATGATTGACAAATTGGAGTACTATGCGTACCCTTACAAGAAATAAAATTATTTTTATGCCAGGAAGAAACAATGGATGACCCAGGGTGACCCAACCCTGCATGCCACAAGGAAGGAGCTAGATCTACAAAAGTAGATGGCAAGGCTTGACTCGAGAGACTGGATGCGGGCGTGATAGGATAAAGATCTCCCCTACTATCATATCTCATAAGAGGTATCCCCGTCTTGAAATCCTTCACAAAAAACCCAAATGGATCAAAATCAACATAAACCTAATTATCAATGGTGAATTTACGGACAGACACCAAATTTCTAATTAAGTTAGGGGAATGAAGGGTATTTTTTAAGACAAGAGGTGGATGTGGGGGAGACAAAGTTTTATGACCGTAACCACGAATTAGAATTGATTGCCATCACCAACAATTATGCCACGATTGTTGTTCAAATTGGAATAAGACGAGAGAGTACCTTGGTCGGACGTCATGTGAGAAGTGGCACAGGTGTCCATGTACCAATTTGCGTCTGGAGGATTCAATCCAAGTGTGTGCATTGCGGCTTCAATGGTGGTCGGAGTGGGGCCCGCAACATGATGGGCATTTAGAGGTCGAGGCCCAAGCACACCTGCTTGCTGCCCCGGTCCAGTGTTGTTGCGGAAGCCACTGGACCACGTTAGATTGGGCCAAAAGGAATTCTGGGCAGCCCACTGTCCATGGGCCGATGAAATTAGAAAATAGAGGTTGTTGGGCCACTGGCCACCAGCCCAGGCCCATTTCCTGGGGCCTATGGCTGGGACCAGTTGGCTTGCGGCCCACTGCCATCGTACCGGGGGCCACTGCCACTATTTTAGTCGCCCCCACCACCACCGGAACCACTATGATTGCCACCACAATTTTTGCCATTATTTTTCCGATTTTTCTTGCTTCCACCGTGAGCACAGTTTTGGCCCGAATGATCAACAAAACCTTGAGAATTAGCGGAGGACGTCATCATGACCACTGGACTGGCGTCGATAGCCACTTTTTTGGCCAAACCGTCTTCTTCTAACGTGAGCATCGAGCGGGCTTGATAAAAAGGCCGAAGTGGATTACTTTGATGAAGGAGAGTCCCTACGCCATTATAGGCCTCAGATAGGCCTGCAACCATTTGTAGAACAAGACGATTATTAGTAACGGGCGCTCCAACGTTACAGAGCTAATTCCTTGAGCCGTTTACAATAAGCTGAAACATTCGGGAAATCTTCTAGGCGGACTTGGGAAAATTCTTGCTCAAGGGTGACAACGCGGGAATGTTGGTTATCTTGTAATATATCACACAATCTATTCCATGTAGCCATAGCCATAGTGTCCGGCTCAATAATTGTCTATAAAAGGTCGGTAGAAATAGTGGAATAAATCCACTGAAGGATGGTAGCATCAAGTGTAATCCATAACTGAGGATCCTCCGCTGGTGTAGGGGTAGCGGGAGAAATTATGTGATGGAGGACTTGATGTGAGATGACATGAATTTTAAACAACTCTGCCCACGTCACGTATTGGATATTTTGCATCTCAAGAACTATAGGAATGTTGTTCTTGATGTTAGAAACAGTAAGGGCAGGATGAAAATGGTTCTTTGACGTCGACATAACGAAAGAACAAAAGAACAAAAATAGGGATTTGGATTAATTTAGATAGAGATGAAGATTACAGAAATCGAGAAGGAGGCTCGGAAACTGAGGTATGGCGGAAGAAAAAAATAGGAGAGGTATGAAAACCCTAGACTTCTGATACCATGAAAGAAATAATCCCTTGATTATTTTTATTAATGAAATAGTATATATACAATTTACAATTTTCATAATAGGAAAATCATATTCCTATTCTACTCCTAAAACCTTATTCTACTTGTACAATAATTCTATAATTATGGTAAGTGTACAATGCTAATTAAATACAAACTAAAATTACTAAATTAAGCTCCATAAACCGTGATATACACAACTGTATAAGCTGTGTATATCACGGCCAAAACAATTCGGAATACTCATGAAATATCGTGATATACACTGCTGTATATGCCGTGTATATCACGGTATATTCTGTCAGTCGCACATGGAAACAAGCACCACAGCCTTTGCCTGATTTGTATAGAGAAGGGGCAACAACAGCTATTAGGGAGGAGAATGGTGGTTGGTCCACATCATTAGTATACCCACATGCTCCACCTTTTGCACAACAGAATAAGATTTAAGTTATATGCACTAACTATATATAAAATAATTTTATATAGAAAAGCTCCCCTTTATGTTAGGGGAGCACTAAAATGCAACTTCGATCGGATGCGGGTATCAAATCACATCGCTGAGATGTCCGGCGCAGGGAAGTAACTAGCTAAGAGAGCATTGGAGAGGGCGGTAGGCTGGGAGAAGGAAAGGTTTTAATAAGAAGAGTCATTGACAAGGTTCAACGAAATGGTGGGCCATTGATAAAGAATCGATGGAAAACCACAATGCTAGCAGATGGCGGGCTTCCGCTTTTCTTTTCATTAATGAAACCCATGACTTTAATGAGTGCAGAGAAGAGGCGGAGATAGAGTTGCCCCCTCTTTCGATCATAAATATCCATATTCTCTCGATCTAGCCGAACTTACTACCTCTCAAAGGTATAAGTAGACATTAGTCTTGCTGATTCGGGCAGTAAGGCCCTCGGTAAGCTCGGGTTAGCCTGTCAGGGTGAATGCAGGTAGTGGATGTAGCTTTTCTTCTGAAGCGTCTTAGTTCGTAGCTGCTGAAGTGTAGCATTGAGGTGAGGAGTGCGCTAGCTAGGTGGAGTCTTTT